>QVNW01000289.1:0-101895 GCA_014825475.1 Pseudomyrmex flavicornis
TTAGAAACAAAAAGAAGATCGATACATCGATATACGATATTATGATGTTTGCATCAAGACAAATCTTATTCCTGCTCAAAACGCCTTTTCGTATCTCCGGAACTGTGTGTGCCTATGCTTATCTTAAAATTTCTCTGGGATTAATGTTTCATTATATACTATTTGGCAAAAAAAAGTTTTGACTAAAATAAAGTTTGAAATTCGAGGCCAAAAAATGGACGAAAAAACAGGTTTTCTTGCCATTTATCACTGTTTACGATATAATATTTATGAAGTCGCGCGTTATTTATTTCACGCAATTTAATATTAATTTTTACATTTTCAACATAGATTGAGATTCTACAAAATTAATTTATTACATTAGAAAGATAAATAATTTATTCGTATCTGATAATTTTACTATGATAATCATGCTTGCGTTAAATTGACATTTAAAAATAAGCAACGGCAGACGATTAGCAGATGGCAACGCAATTTATAATTTGCGACATAGGTTATCATTTATAGATGGCTTATAGCCACTTACAGGCACTTGCCTTCGCTCGCAGCTAATAAATAATTTCTACAGTTGTCCTCCGCCCAGGAAAACGAAGGAGAACGCATCACGTTCCATTGTGAATGTCACACTGACGTATCCGGTCAGTAATTCACTTTGTGGGATTGTACATACTGCACCGTCACGTGTGGCGCGCGTTAAGTTAATTTTTGATAAACCGACCGCTGTCACTTGTGCTCAAAACATCGGACGAAAAAAGATTGCCATTAAACGCGCATAGATATCTAATCCGACGCGCTCGATTTCATTCCACAAGTAAGTCCTTCGATCACGCTTTTAGCTAAAAATTATTAATTGAAAGAGCAAATCTCTCAATCGACTTACTTCGAATTCGATCCTTTGTAATTAAGTGATTTTTTTTTATTCGTACTTGTCGTGTTATTTGTAGACGTAAAGTTATTATCGGTTACTTATCGTTTATTCTCTTTGACTTCTCAAATATCAGTTTGTCAGAGAATTCGGAGTTCAGTTAAATGTCACGATCCACAATGGTGTAATACAGATCAGAAAGACATTTGGTCGATTCAATGAATTCCGCATGATAGCCCGAACTCGGCCAATATCCCCGAAGACGGCCAAACCAATCGGTGGCACGACGTCGCTATCTACGGTCCATGATTACTACGGACACGGTGCGGGCGTCGCCGTCAATAAAAACGGTGTCATCTGGGGTGGGACCGGGACGCGGATGCACGTGCCGACGTCGTTCGCGGAGTGAGAAACTCGGGGGCAAGTGTATCCCGGCTGATATTTATTAGCCCTTCTGCCGAACTTCGAGGGAGGCGGGCGAAGGTGGCGGATCCGAGGGTGAATGCGGATTTAATGAGGGACACTAACAAATTTGATAGCATCCCAACTCGGAATTTGCTGCGTCTGTCGATGGAATATTTGATACGGAAACATTCTCTACTCTGATTGCTTAAAATCACTGTGATAAATGAAAGTTAAAAATTATGTGCTAACAATTAAAGTAATTTATTTCAATGTATTATAATGTTCTTTATGAGATATTTAATAATAAGCTTTAGTCAAGAAAGTTTACTGCACACGTAAATCTTTTTCTTTTTCTAGTTTTTAAGTATTTTATATCGTTAAAAACTTTTTGTATGTTTATATAAAGTCTGCGAAAACGTATCACAGAAACAGAAATAATGTAAATTATCAGAATTTTTATCGAGTTACAACTCCTCCCCGGCGAAATACGACCATATATACCGCGACCAATCCAATATAGCTGAAAGGTAGAAAAAGTGACGTTCGTTCGATTGATAGCGACGGCGAACGAGAATCGACGTCGACATCGACGAGTACGACGCGTCGAGGGGTGGCTCTCCCCCGCCTGCTCCCGACCGCACGTCCAGCTTCGGTCGCGCGATATATCTTGATTTCACGACCCTTCGCAAGGATATCAGGTTCCACACAAATCGGGAAACTCGGTTCGATGCGGTCGGCGTAATCCAAAGCCATGGGAATGTCGTTCCGCCACCCTCCGTTTTCCTTCATTCGGGAGAGAAACCACCCCCCGGGATCAGGCCCCCGTCGATAGTCATTGTAAATTACCACGCATCTGTAGCGCGTTTCGGTCGTTAACGCGGCTCTGCCCCTCTCTCTCTCTCTCTCTCTCTTTCTCCTGACGAGAACATTCTGTTCCGTTCCGCTTTCATGGGAAGTCTCTGTCGATCGGCAATGCGTCTTCCAGATGCGTTTCTGATACACATGTATACCATATATAAAGTACTTTAAATGATCTACTGGTGATGATCGGCTAACGAAGAGTTAATTTATTGTGTTTCAAATGTCGAAAAGATGGCTTCGACTTCACATTTTACACAACAGATTTCTTTTCTTTTACTTCTCAACGCATAAATCGACGTAACATCATGTCATCTTTTACCGGACAGTTTTCTTTTATTTCAATTCTTGTTCGCCATTTTTTGCGTCACACCGGAAGCTCGAAAACTTTTGAGTGTGTCGTTAATCGTCTGTCAACCTCCGGCGTTCGATTCTTACATGAATAAAGTCGTGTTTCACGGTTTAAGCAGGAAACTAACTCGGTTGGTTTAAGCTACGTTCAACGAGCTTAACAGCCGTCCTTGTCGATACAAACATGCGTCAACCCCCGAGTATACACGGATCGTGCTGTGACTCAATGGCGATTCAAGATGTGCGGATACGTATCCGGTCTTGAATCTCACACACACGTACACACGTATATTGACGGGCGTGGACACGCCTCAGTTTTGAGAGCTTGCTTGCTATTTAGCAGCCCTTAGGCGGTGATTTACTGGCGCTCTATAGGGTAAAGTTATGTTAGCGGGGCTTGATCTGTGCTGCAACCGGCACTACGAGGGTACGAAAGACCTCGGGAGAGGCGGATGCGTGTGGGTGCGTGCTAGCTGGCTGGCTGGCTTGGTTGACTGCATGTATCTATTCAGACTATTTCCCGTGATACATGGCCCAAAAAAGAACCACCCGTGGCTATCCGAGAGTAGACCACCCCTAAACTCGCGCCGGAGCGCCTATTTGCAGCTCCGCACATTAATGATTATTTTATTCCCCGCTTTTGACAACCCGCACGAACCCTTGTAGAAAACGCGCGCATTGGTCCACAGGACAAGCTGTTGTGGCCATCACACAGGTTTGAGTTTTGAAAGGTGACCACGCGGGGTGCTCCGAGAAAACTGGCTTAGGGATCAGAAACTCTTAAGCTTTGTTCAGAGAAGACTCTGTGAAGTCGTGAAGAGATATTAATGTCTTTCGTAACGTACACATTTCGCATCGCAATAAACACGTTTCCGGTTTTATAGTCATTTATTACGTCAGTTGTGCGGTAGATAGATTTGCGATTTCCACATATGTGTATGTGGCGAAACATTTTTAGAAATGACTATTTCCAATGCAAACAAGCTTCTGTAAAAAAAAAAAAAAAAACGTCGTATGTAATATAATTTTATTAATTACTTCGCGCGCGTCAGAAACACGAGATTCTCTCGGTGAGCTTCGAGATGAAATGTCCACGGAGTTGACGTCACGAGGTAAGATGGCTGCCGTTATCTTTAAGGGTTACGGACGCGCGCGGACCTTAAAGGGACGCCTCCTCACCTTTCGCTGCGCGGAAATCAATTTACGAGCGTAATACACGGGTACACGACTAATTCCATGGCGGGCCGTTCGAGTTCCGCATAAAAAGTGCGCGCGTCTCTCGTGTGTGCGAATGGGCCCTACGGGCTCTTTGGCTCGCTTCGCGGCACGTACGCGCACACGTGAGTGTATATCGCAACATATACGTACACACTGCAGTACGTATTGCTCTCGTGCACACACGTAAGCGCACATAAGCGCCTACATGAATCGCGCGCGTTAATGTGTACGTTCATACGTACACATGTATACGTGTGTGTGTGTGTGTGTGTGTGTGCGGCAGTTCTTGCTGGACGGGTGGGTCTCGGGTATCGGTCAGAAGAGGATCTTGCCGACAAAGCCGAAGATTTCCCGGCTAATTACTAGGAGACTAATTGAATGCCGCTCCTTTCGCGCTCTCCTCCGCTTCCCTCTCTCTATCCTCCCTGCCTCTTCTCATGCTTTTTCTCTCCCGTTCCGACTCTCATCATGCTTACCGATAGCTTCTCTCTCTCTCTTGTGCTTCCCCGCTCCGTTGTCCCTTCCCTCTGTCGCGCAGTTCTCTCCCTCCCGGATCTTTCGCCCTCTTCGTCACTGGCAACGTATCTTTGTCGGATCCGGGCGCGTTTCTATACGAACGTCCTTCTCCGTTGACGTCCTTCCTCCGCCACCACTTTCTCGTCCTCGTCCTCGTCCTCCTCTTCGTCTCATTCATATTCATGCAGTGGTAATAGTCTGCCGCCTGCCCGCCGGCGGACATTACTACACTTCTTGCGCGCGTTCTCGCCACCGCGAGGCAGCGATGCCAGCAACACACTCCTTCCCTTTTCCATTTCTCTCTCTCTCTCTCTCTCTCTTTCTCATCTGTTTCTCTTGTTCTGCTTTGCGTTCTTCGGCTCTCTTCGTCGCGCATTTCGCGGCAACCGCCAACCCCCTTTTACTACCGCGTCGCCTCGAATAATTCGCGGACGTATCATGCGGTTCCCGCAGGGGTTCTTTATCTGCTGCCTGCGCTCGCGAGAGTTTGCAAATAATTTCGCGCAAGGACTTTCCCTCAAAATGCTCCGCGAGGAGACATAAAGCGAACGCCGAAGGATTCTGGGACTAGTTCCGGAGAAACTGTTGAAACTGAACCCCGAAACTTCACGGTTGTGAAATTTGTTATGTGCGGAAAGGAAATGGTTGCTGATAGTTGAATAGAGAATGTTTTGTCGATATATAAACTTATATATATATATATATTTTTTTTTTAACTGTCCCCAAAAAGCAATAATTAAAAAAATCTTAATTTTGTATTAAACACTTAAAAACTAAACTGTATGATTTTTTTTAGAACAAAAATTGACTTCTCTACTGTGAATCAGAACATCGAACTTTTCCAACAAAAGTAAAAAGAGAGTAACTACAAATGTTCTTTCACATAAAGTGATATTTCAACCCGATTTCTCGAAATGACGATCAAAGTTTTCACACTGGTGAATTCGCAGTTCCCTCCTTCACGCTTATCTTCCTAAAGATCGTATCCTTTCGCGAAGTCTCGTTTTGCGAAATTGGCTAGCTCTCACCGAGACGAGACGTTGGAATAAACTCGATCCAAATTCACGACAGGAGTTAGAGGAGCTGTCTATTGCATACGCGCAATTACTCACGTTGGATGAAATTCTTTATATACGTATATATACATATATAATATATGTATATAATATATGTATATATAATATGTGTGTGTGTGTGTGTGGTATAAATACAATCGAAAAACTTCATTATATATATTGCGTATCTAAGAAATATTGAACTTTCAGTACAAAAGTACAATGCACGTTCGTCGAATTGCGCGTGGTATATTCTGTACGATGGTATAAAAGGGCTAGTTTCTACAATCCACCCCTATGACGATTTCTTGGACGCCGAGAGAGAACTCTTTTCTCCTTCTTTTTCTCAAATCCCTGCTCGCGCGAAATTGGACGGCTTTCGAAGGACGACAGGGTAATCTCGAATTCTCAGCGGTATCTCGCAACGCGGGCGTTATTTCCAGACAAAATAAACTTTGCTTTTCTTCTCTCTCTTTCTCTCTCTTTTTTTTTTATTTTTGTTTTGTTTTATACTTTCTATTAAGTTGCAATCGTGATGAATTTCTCGCTTCATTACTATTGGCGGAAAGAACTGAATGATGAAAGAGTAAATGAAAGATTGATAACTTTAAATATTCATGACGTTTCTAATTTTAATGTGTGTGTGTATTTTTTCACAAATGTCTTTTAGGCCGATCCGATCTTTTATTTCAGACTATCTCATGTGCTATACGAATCGTTTTATTTACCATATAGAGTATCTCAAAACAAACTTAGGACGATCTCAAAAGAAAAAGAGTCGGTCATGGATGCAAGTGCGTAAACAAGTTGAATTGTTGATAAACAGACAATCGAGAATTCATAGACATTCAATAAAAGACCAAAAGAATGAAATCGTGCAACCTAACACATGATGTAAGATAGTATTGTCGGCCGATTCCAAAAGGAACGTTTGTCCTTTTTGCTAAAATAACCGCAAGAGAAACTATCACAAATAGAAACTGTTCCCGAGAACAGAACTTTGGCGCTCAAAGTATATGGCCTGAAGCAATCCTATTCGCATGAGCAAAATCAAAACTTTTATGAAAAAGTAGTTTATAATTTTTTTTATTAATATTAAAAAAGACATTTTATATATATGTATATTAGTAATCATGAGTGGAATTCTGTAGTAATTTTCACTATAACATGCGATGTTTTTTGAAGCAACTTCGCCGCTTTTAACCGGCTTTTATATTGAATTATGGAAAGCACTGACATTGAACAGTGTGTGTAACTCCTGCTTCTTACTTCAATCCATCAAAACTGCATGTCGCAGCGACGTGCTTTTTTCAGTGTAAAAAAATCAATTCAAGGCAGAACTTTTCTAAAGCTTAAAAAAAGTATAAAGACGTTTTTCATGAATAGGAAAAAATTCAATAGCTCAATATTTAGTTTTAAAGTCAAAACTTTTTAAGATAAATCTATTACTCTCCTTTTAACAGAAATGTCTCTGAGTTTTCGAGTTTTTTTCAAACAGTTTTGTCTTTTCAAAATTACTAACAAAATGTCGTTAAATAAAAGTTTATTTTCAAAACACATTTAATTGTTTTGAATTTATTTTGTTGAATTCGCTCATGTTAAACTCAAAGTATAGGAAATAGAAATATCAATTTATAGTAATGTCAGTTTTTTTAGATATATCTTTTTTTGAAGATACAATAACTTGGAAAAAGGCCGGATTTCGTGAACATCCTGACTAAATATTTGTGCATGACAATGTCGGTGTAACACAAATCTTAGATATTAGGTTTCTGAAATCTTATAGATACAACCTGCATAAAATCTTATAGATACAAAAACCTGCTTGAGAATTTTTTTTAAGAGTTTCCTATTGTGTACTAAATGATATACTAAATGGTGTACTAAATGGTATAGTAAATCATTGAGAATGCAAAATTTTACGTAAGAATATTCTAAAACTTTCAAGTGTAAAATCGACACATTTGATCGTGAAAGAGTCCAAAATCCGACAAAGGATGATCACCCAACGAGTGACTATAATAGAAAAGGCAGAAAATACACAAAATTAAAATTTTGTCATTTTTTATCTTATATAAATCGTTTTACGTTTGTAGTATTGTCAAAATGTAAGAGCGGTAGCATACAAAAAGAAACCTGAAAAATAAATCTGAGAAATTAATTACAGTCATTGTTATTTGACAAGCCGAGAATACTTTCAACGAAAATCCTATTCCATAGCTATTCACAATAAGTTCTTTTATCTTCGCGCAGACAAAATTCACAAAATAACGTTGCTTAACGATACGTTAACAATAGCGATATGTTTATTTGATAATGGTAAAAAAGCGGCGTACAATATTTTTAGAAAACAAAACGTTTGTGCGATAAGAAAAATGATAATGACGATTCGGGTATTGAGCGTTACATATTTACTTTAGTTATGACAAAAGCTTTTCTTACACATATATCACGCCTCGAACAATTGGTCTTGTCAAAGCTTGTATTGTAAAACAGGATAACTTTCTGTATCTTAACAGGCAAAGTCAAGCCTATAAGATACGTATAGAGTTAACAATTTATGGTGTATTATACTGAATAGTTTATTTTCTGCTTTATTTATTCGTGAACAAGTAAAGACAAATCGAAAGACAAATATCATGTCGGTATTTTCGTCGTTGATATACGAACAATACGCAAAATACTGCTTCCAACGTTCTTTGCAATATATGAAACATGTATTTAAGATACGCTGTACATCGAAATTTAATTTCACACTACCACTTACCCGATCCGTGCTGAGAAAATCTTTTTGTGAGAAAAAAAGAACAGAATATTACTATGAAAAAAGTGAGAAATGCGTAAAGTAGGTATACAATATTCGAAACACACATAGGATAAGAGATACACGTCAGGCAAGTTTGAAAAAAAAAGAGAGATTTACAACTTCCAGTGATTTTACAGAGAGTCGGTTCTGTTGTGCTGCGGTTTAAAAGTTAACAGGCTCCCTGTGTCGCTCGCATCTTGTTAAGAAACCGTATAATCGAAGCGTGCTGGGATTAGAATTCTTGTCTCCTTTCCTCTCGTTTCGATGTACTATACAGTAGCTAAGAAGGAAATAAGAATGGACATAAAATGTAACAAACCGAAGATTGCTGAATGTTACATTCTCTATTGTAACGGTTACGTCTTGAAACTTACTCTATCTATGAATTATCCAAAAGTATTTGAAAGTTGCTGACAGAAAACAGGAAATATAATTCCAAATAAGTGTGCCGTTCAGAAAAATGCGGTGTGTGGTCTACGTACGCGTTCTAACAGTTAGAGAATTTGCGTAATAACTTAACATGTATGTATTGTAAAATATCAACGGGACGAGAAATTTGCTGCAATAACAAACGATATATAGTAATAAATAAAAAAATTTCCGTTTGTGTGGATATAATGAATTTTTCTTAAACGTAACGTAAATTTCAGAATGTAAAAGCATTTAACAACACGACGCTATCTTGTTAATATCCCTCTTCTCACCGAATGACGGAAGGGGGCACCGCGCGCGAAAGAAAGAAAGCCGCGCGAGAAGATACCCAATCGTGGGTATCTTCTCGATACCCGATCTAAATCATCGATCTAAATTACATTGCGCAACCTCCGCGATCCTTCCCGAAGACCAACGGTGCCTTTTGCCTCGTCGATCCGACCGAGATTAGGCGCAAAATCCCACGAGGAAGAGAATTGCCCCTTCCGGTTCGCCGGAGCGAGCTAATACCAACGACCGTCTCGAATTATTCGACCACGAAAATGGTGATTAAGCGTCACCGTATGTTAGATCGTCCATAAAGAAAACACGATTATTTCTTGAAAAAATCCCTCACGATTGTTCATCGCATTCTAGTTGCGGAACAAATTTAGTGACTATCAAATAATCATCTAGCGGACTTGCAAAATTGAAATTTGTTGTATATTTCATATTTTGTTTAAACTAGATTTTTCCAACTCTTATACATATTGCACATTGCATGTACACATTATTTTATATTTTTCATTTCAACCGCCTATGACTGTAGATCAAGGATTGCGTAAAGTTCGCGTAGAATCTGGTAAAAAGTGAAATTTTTTGTAGCAAGAACCACATGTGAGCTGATTATCTACGCTGTAGGATGTAAACGAACTGAATATAGACGAGAAGATGTAAAATAGCGAAAGTTCACAGTTGAAAGTTATGGCACAAAAATATATTGTGCCAACGGGAAACTAACTTTCATTGTTTTGTAACATGTGTAAAATCAACCTTTCTTTTATAGGGAAGTTTGTCTTCTGTGACATTATGTTTTACATCTTTGAAGATATTTCTGCTTTTTCTTTCTTTTTTTTTTCTGATGGTCTTCTCGAAAATAGCATCAGAAAAGTGTCAAAAACATTTTTTCACGACAATTTGCACACTTAAATTTTTTTTTATTTAGAAGAACATAAAATGAATGTAAAATCCATGTGTACACCAGAACTAAAAACATTTTGGCCATTTTTTATATCACTATTTTTAGCACTATAAAGTTTAGTTTTTATAAAATTATTATTTTTTTTGTTTATTTTTTGCGGAGAAAATAAGCACCGAGGATTTCAAATCTTGCTCGCATCTGTTAAGTGTACAATTGTTTTTGTAGAGATCGCTTGCAAAAAAAAAATCATGCAAGAAATCTACTATGCGAACAAAGTTTTTGTGATAAAACTTCATTTAAATATAAAGAAGAAATACTATATATATATGTATATACCTATATATAATTTATATATTTATACATAATTTAATTAAAATCCGATTAAGCCAATTTATCTTGATCTTAAGATCAAACGTTACGATTATCATTATTTATTAACGAAACGCAATTATATATCTTCGTGGCCGAGCATAAAATGTGTGAATTTGAGGAAGTATCGAGCGCGCGGAAGAGAGATGCGAGAGTATTTGAAATCGCTCGGATCTGTTGAGTTTAAATCCTATAAGCGGCCATAAATCTAACTGCCACTAAGCGCATTATTGTCACATAGTTGCATCATAGAAAATCTGCATTTACGACACAGTCTCCAACAACAACCGTTGAGCCTGACAGATGGCAGTCGAAGAGAGAGAGAAAAAGAGAAAGAGAGAAAGAGAAAGAGAGAGAGAGAAAGAGAGACATTCTTATTGCTAACTATATGACTAATGCAAATCTAGATAGAGTATTTATAATTGACCATTTTAGTATATTTTAGTGTGTCTACTTAGCATGCCGTTTTCCAGTAATTGGTGCAAACAGCAGCAGTTCAATCATTTTCCCTATCTCAAAACTTGAAAAAACTGAAAACTTCTCAAAACAAATTTTATCAAAGAATTATATATTTTTCGAATGTTATAAATAAATCAGATCTTATATCAATTTCTATATCATTTCTTTATATATTCGCATTCAGCGATGAATTTGTACGATTCCGAGCATGACCGAGTTGGAATTGATCGCGTTTCACGGTAACGTTTATAGCGTGAAAGAATGTGTCGTAACCACCTGACGATGACGATGAGAATAAATCTATAAGTATCGTGGCTCATAAAACAGTATAATAATACAGAAGTAATAAGTCTTCTTGGAATATATCGCGCTAGTTTATATTTATAATTACTCTGATTTGTATCTCGAACTGTGTTGTTGAAATTTAAATATGATGAAAGGCAATGAATAGAATATTCTTTATGTTACGTTTTTGCTTCTAGATTATGTAGCTAGTTATTTCTTACGTCCATTCATACATTGCCACGACTCATGTCACAGCTGCACTCTCAGCTCGCATTCGAACAAAAAAGAAGACCAGAGATATCGAGAACTAAAGGCGTTTCCTCCCGAAGTAGCGAGATACGTTACGAGAAATGTCGCCAGCCACATCCCGCAAACGTGTGCGTGTGTGAAGGAACGGAAGAAAGAAGGAGGGGAAATCTCGGTAGCCACCCACGGAGACTCCAACGGAGGTTTCCTCTCTCTTTCTCTATCTCTCACACACACATACACATTTATATATAGACTCTACCATTTTGTATTCAAATGTTTAACTTATTTCGTTTGAGTTCGTTGTATTTTTATCTTATCCTTTATTATGTTTCAACAACATACTGTGATCCGAAACAATGTTATCACAATTGTTTCAGTTGTTTGTACTTTAGAGATCATGAAGTTTTGAAATGATTCATTAAATAACATTGTGGAGCGTTCTCGATGAATTTGGTGCCTCATATTTCATCGCGTACGATACGGTTTATGTTTTCTTTTCAACATTTAACGTTAAATGATTTACGTTCTGAGTTACAACCTGAGAAATGAATAATTTTCGTTTTTAAGAAGTGCATTCATAGAGTACGGACAGCGAGATTTAAGTATAATTTAAGAACTCGAATTTTCTAACTCTTTCTCTCTTCGTTTTCGGATGTCCCCTCACCGATCTCGTGATCGACCGTAATCATTTTTTCCGAAACATTTCTCCAACGATATTGTACTGCGGGTGAATCATGGTTAGTGGCATTAGGTGTTTCGCTAGTATTAGTTACACATATGTATATACTTATGTGCAGACAGAGGAACGCGAGGACCTGATCCGGAACGCGGACCGTCGCTACTTACTAATATTTATTGCGTCCAGAAATGTGTACGAGCTGCTATAAATCTCCGTATTCACACAGAGTTCCTAATTTACATATTCTCCGCCGAGTATATATATATATATATATATCTCTCTTTCTCCTTCTTTCTCTCTCTTTTTCTCTCACTTCATCTTCTCCCGTGAGCGTCGTTTCTGCTTCGCTCTGTTGCGAGAACTTTTCTTTTCTTTACTTCTTCTCGCAATTCTCCTACGTCTTAGCGCATCGTTTTCGCACGACTCCGACTTCGAATTTTCTTCCTTTCTTGCTTGACCCACGCGGCATCGAAACGGCTACCGAATTATTTGAAGTGAAATAACTTCAAATAAAAAATTCGTTTGCGACCTGAACGAGTTGAAATGTTGTTCAAGTAATGTTGTTCGAGTAATTTAAGTGAGACGAAATGTGAGTCACACATTTTATCACGCTTGTTTTGTGACATTGTACGATTATTTAATACATTTCCTTTCGAACATGTCCGTCGTTATTTGTCAAAACAATTTGTGTGTGTTTCCATTGTGAATCTTCTCTTTGAAAGTGAACAAAGGGTTACGCAAGTAAAGTAAAAAAAAAAAACGTTATTTGTGTTTTATTTCGAATGACTTGAATTCTGAACCACACTGTGGAAAAAAAGACTCTGTAGGTAAGTGTTTTCAAGTATGAAATCGACAACGAGAGCATGGATAACACTTTCGTAACGCTTCTTAATGGAGCATTAACCTTTGCCGGCCTTCGAAATAACCCGCGCGATTGCAATTAAGGTATTGATCGTAAATTCGTCCCCTAAGAACAACTTGTAGCGACGAGCAGCTCGTAAGAAATCGATCCTTCTTTCGTACTTTCTCCGCCTCGGAACTGTCAGAAGCGGCGCGAGTCATTTTTACAAACCGTTAATGCGTTATCACTTTTTGTAACTGCTTTTAATTGCACATCGTCTTCGTTCTGATTCCTAAACATCTCTAATGTTCATTGATCATCTTGTGGCTTCTTCTTGTTAATCTTTTTCGCATAAATATCTCGCTCTTTTAATACGCTTTTAACTTTCATCAATATGCATGTCGTTTTATTTTTTCACTTTTTGTCAATCATGATTTTATACATTTAATTTTATAAAAAGAACCTGTGTGCGTAATGTATTTATACGCACATGAACGAATACTTCTCATAATTTATAAAATTTCGATTAACATAAATAGGAAATGGCTTTTAATTTGATGGGCCTCGCGTCGTATCGACTTTATCGCGATTTTATCGCGGTTAATCATCGGCAATTTCGACGATTAACCCTTCCGCACTTGCAGCGCGGGAGGATGAAAGCGCGTATCTCTCTCGCATGAGGCATCTACGTCCGTGGCGGCGAACGTGGGCAAGGGTTAATACCTTACCTCGGTCGTTCTCCGCCGAAATCATCGCGGAACGAGGCGTGAGAAAACGATTATGCCCGGCAAGGCCGCTCTTCTCTCGTCGAGGGCACCCGCCGATACATTATAATACATATTTATGCGTTTGATGTGCGCGCGTATGCGTCGCACGCGTGTGCGGCCGTGTGTGATGTGAAAGAAGGAAACAAAACTATTGGGTGCTAAAAGAAGAGAGAGAGAAAGAGAGATGGAAAAAGAGGCGCGGATGCAGGACAGGTTGCAACAGTTCGAGAGTGGGGGTGGGGGAGGGTGAATGCAGCGCGGCGGGTGGAGCGCGTCTCTTCCCCGAGAGCCTCGTAAAATGGAAATCAATTACATCTACACTTAACCACTTAAACTGGTTTCGCCACGGTCCTAAAGCCTGGTTTACTATCTCTTTCTCTTTCCTTGTCGCGTGGGGATGAGCAATGCGCACGGTTGGATACACGGAGGAAACGCATACGCGGTGTTGAGGGAGAAGAAGAAGGAGGTGGTGAGGAGAAAACGTGAAGGGAGGAAAGTATCGATGAGGGGGAGAGAGAAGAAATGTGGAGAGCAGCACGTATAGAGCAGCGCCCACTAGAGGCTTCACTCTCTTCTCCTTCTGCTCGCGTACTCTTCTTCTTCTTTCTGTTACTCTTCGTCGGTCTGTGGCGAGCCGCAGATCATTCGTATCAACATAATTACAAGCTCGGGAGCCGCCTCTCTGTTTCTCTCACCTCGCTCCACCCATCGACGTAACACACGATCGCTTTCGCGCCCCGGTGAAACCTTCGTTGTCGTCGTCGTCGTCGTCTTCTTCTTCTTCTTCTTCATTGCGTCTTCTCTTTCGCGTTTCTTCTGAACGCAGATTTCTTCCAACTAACGACTTTTATCGTGGACGCAACGGTCGAACGTCTTCGGCATAATTGGTAACTCATCGCGTGAAATTTAGTCATACATCTTTGATACTTTGTTTTACCATGAGAAAGAGAAAAAATTTAATAAATCTTTTATTCACAAAGACTGATTAAAGAGAAAAGATTTGTGATTCACTTGTTTTCAACAACAGATATACAATATTTCTATAAATATTTTTGAGGAAATATCTTTTTACTTAAAATAACGCTTTTTCTTACCTGTTATTATATGTAAAAATTAACGTTTCCGTTATTAGTGAGCGTTCAGTTTAGCGCCTCTCATATTTCGTCGTATTTAGACGAAGGTTAAAGGGCATCGCGTGTCGCCGCGGTTACGCTCGATCGCGCGTAACATTTGCGGCTCGACAACCATCTCGCGACGACGAAGATGGGGACCGCAGCAGCTATGGCAATAAGAGCGACGTGCCGCTCCTGGTGCTCAGACTGTGGGGATCAGAACGGGAGAAAAAGAGAGAGAAAGAGAGGAGGTGTTAGTCATGGAACCAACTGAGCTCCTAAAGCGGCCGCATCTGAGAATAATTGCTCGCTGACAGGCCGTGAAATGAATTTATTTAATTTCAGATAGGTATAACAGAATTACACGGCAGTTGGAGGTGCGATGAAGCCTGGGTGGCGTAGCAAGAGCAGGGTTGGTAACGTTCACCCGAGTTATCCCGCGAAACAAATGCAAAAGGTATAAAACTCCGGAAGCTGACCTTCGATCGTATATAAAAGACTATAGTGATACGAACTCGCATCTATATAGAACTCGCATCTTTTGTACGCACAATACGATCTTCTTGAATGTTCGTCGAGATTTGGAACAAGAAAAACTGTATTTTTGTTATTTGTTATTTGTCAAATAAATTTGTTATTTGTCAAATAAAAATTTTCTTAGATAAATAATTTATTTATAAAGAAGAAAAAGTAGAAAGAATTGGAAATAATGTGGAGGAAGAATAAGAACCGATTAATGAAAATTTATTTATTTTCACCGTGCTACATCAATGAATACTGAGCTATAGTATACTACCATAAAAGATATCTTATGTACAAATTACATCCATCTTGTGTGGCAAGACGCAATACTATCACGGTTTATGATACAATTATTTTTTTTCTTTCATGCTTATTGTACACTTTTTCTTTCTCTCTCTCACTCACTCATTCACTCACTCACTCACTCACTCACTCACTCATTCACTCACTCACTCATTCACTCACTCACACATTCATTCACTCATTCACTCATTCACTCACTCACTCACTCGCTCTTGCTCAGATTTGCACATCTCATATGTATGCGTCTTCATATTCGCAATTATCACGTGACGATAAAAATTTGTTCTAACGCGCATGAAAGAACTACATATGTACAAATCGAATGAGATCGTAAACAGACAAGACTCGCATATTCGCAATTTTTCAACAAACAATCGTTCGCGATTCAATGATACGCGAACGCAGAGCGAACTAGCACGTGTTCAAAAACATGTATCTAACAGGACGTTAAAATTTGTCAAGATATCGATAGTTTGCGAGTATAACTTCTTGAAGTTTATTCTTTATTTTATCAGCACGGAAGTTTTGTCAAGAATTGATGATACACATATCGTTCGTCCCATATATAAATTAACAAAAACGACATGTACACAGAATTACATCAATATGTATCTTATATTTATGCATCTATACGATTAACACTAGGCGCTGGTATTAGTTCTTTGGTTGCACCTGGGTGTTAGCCCTCTCGGTATAAGATGAATGTTATTCGCCGCTGAACCGACCACTAGGTACGACTACAAAGTCGATATTGTTCGACGCATGCGTTCACATTTCAAGATGACAATCGCAAGCTTCGCGCAACGCAATACGACGTATCGCTCTCAGTTGTTCTCTTGCGTTTGACAATATGGAATTAAGTGATACACCGCAATGTAAAATTCAACGATCATGTTTTCATACAACATATGTACATAGCGACTTTATTATACATCAAAGAGAATATAAATATATAATACAAAAGTATACTTCTAGTTTTTATAATAAATAAAAACTAGTTACGACATGTATTATATGATAATATATTGTCAAATAATAATTTTTTCTTTTTTTTTTTTAACAAAAGTGAATGGCAGAAAAAATATGTCAAACATTACGTTTGTGTTTCAGTATATATATTTTTTATTAGACATAATATATAATATTTACTATACATATTATTAATAAACATAATAATATATAGTATATATTACACATGTATTTCTAGTTTTTACATAAAAACAGTATACAGTTTATTTTACTCTCTATATATTTACCTACTATGTACATTTTTAGTATGTACAAAACATACTAAAAGAAATTTATTTTAATTAGCATAATCATTATTAACTAAAAAAAATAAAGAATGCCAATTACAGGATATAAAACTTATTACATTTTTCTCGAAGTTTACAAAAATGGTTAAAATCCGCTACTGATGTGAATTATGGTAAATGATAAATTCTAGAGAGATGGAGTTTATTAGTTTTTTTTTTTAGATTATAAGTTCTTTTTAAAAAAGAATAGAAATAAACGAGTGAGCAGAAAAAAGATTCGAAATTAAGAAAGACAAAAATAAATGAACAATATTGTTGTAGTAAATGTAGAAAAAAAAAAACAAATAAAATAAGAAAATCTTAGTTACAGAATAATAATAAATGATAAAAAAGAAGCAGAAATTTAATTTTTAGTTAATTTTCATTTATTACTTACGTGCCAATTCGGTAATACTTTTTTTTTTAATTTTAGTGCATACTAAGCCGTGATGTTAAATTACACCATTCCGTAAACAAATTTTATTCAATCCTATTTAATACATATATTCTCATATTTAATTCTTTGACGTAACACTTGACAGCCGCACGTTTTGTCTACGTATATCTGCGCGACTAGCAATTATCAGCCGGGAATTTATTACCCAACTCGCAGACAAAACACGCGACTGTCCAAGTGACAAGTCGCAAATGTAGGTATCACGTATTTCCACATCGTCGAATCAGTGATTCGATTCGCTATTATATAACGATGAAACACATGCATGCCATTAGTGTTTGACATAGCAAACCTTCATCAGAACAAACAACATCTATTATAAAACTACTGACAATTCTATTCGGTATGTGATAAGTATCGAACATACAGTCGAACTTTCATATTTCCGATGGAAAAGTCGTAAATAGTTTCATGATACACAGATGCCCGAATCCGGTTCCAAATTCCGATCACAGACAGGGAGAAGAGGAACGATAATGCCGTTGCAGTCGTTGAGTCGCGAGCTCTAGCAGAGAGGGGGTCGCTAATTGGGGGTGGTCGAGCGAGCCGGAAGCGGCGCTGGTGGATGCGAGCTAGCGGTCGGTTGATAGGGGACATACCTGAGGGCAACCGCGGGAGTGGCGGTGGGAGGCGAGGACCGTCGCGAGAGCATCGCGACCGGAGGCGGCAGCGCTGGTTGCCAAGCCCATGGTACCGTGGGGTAGCTACCGGTGGCGTAAGATAACGGAGAACTGGCAGCAGCTCTACCGACAGCGGCAGCGTACATGAAAGGCGAAAACCATGTTGGTAACGGATGAGGGCTGTTTTCCGATTGCTGTTGCTGTTGCGCGGGTGTCTGATGATGTTGTTGCTGCGCGCCAAAAGTCGCGATCACTGCCGGTGATGACACAGTGGCGAGATGGTCGAAGATTCTTACTGGAGGTACGACGACTCTTCCCATTTGTTGCTCCATAAGTTCCATAGGATCTCTGACACAGCCAAAAAGAAGAGTAAAAAATATAAATATATATATTTATTAAGAGATTAAAATACAGTTAGATAGAAGACTTATTTTAAAATCTAGATCACAAGTTTCCTCGGCGAATATCCACGCTTGTTCGGCATCGGGAAAGGACCGAAGGACCGAACGAAGCAACGCTATCGTGTCGAGAGGTCGCGAACCTTGCGCTTATACCGCGTGAAACGGCGAGGAGATCGCGCAAGCAAATAAATCCTGTGAAGCCGCGGGAACGCGAGACAGCGAGATAAAATCGTTCGTCTTTAAGGCGAGAGAGAGGCGGCTCTTCGCCGGGACCGGCTGATTAATCGATCGACGTTATCGGCATTAATGGCACTTAAAAGGAAGTAAATCAATGAGATTCCTTCACGAACGGAGTCGACGAGATGGAGAGAGAATGGCAGATAATTAAGACAAAACTTTTCTCTCATGTATAGACGTACGAATGAAGAGGGGAAACATCGTACGCGCGAGAATCGTCTTCCTTTTCCCTTTCCCCGCAACGAACGTAATAAATGATTTCGTGCGTTAGGCACGGGCTTAATTAGGGTTAATTAACGGGCAATTGTACGCGGACGCGCCTTCGTTACTATTGCGGCAGAAACGCTAACGAGCAGATTATTGGTCGATCGCGAATGAAAACGCATTGCAAATGGCGCGAGGATCTTTCATCTTTCTCCTTTAGTCTCTATCCCCTCTCTCCTCTCCCCCCCCCGACGCTGACGATAATTAACGACGAAGTCTCATTGCGCGCGGAATCACGGCGAGTCACTTCCTACTTTCGTGATTACGCGCGGGAGCGGCGTGTAGGGATACGCCGATTATCGGCCGGTCTATCGCGATTATTAAGACTTCATTACGATATCGCGAGGCGAGAAACGGGGCTTCTTAATTGCTTTCGATTTCAGACCTCGCCGAAGTAAGACCGATTGCGCGCAAAGCGAACCGAAGAAGCGAATCAGAATGCTTGATGGACTCTTGACGTGAGGCCCCGAAGGGGTCTCCAGTTGTTTTCCGCCATTTAAAGTGAACGAGTCGGATCGTTTTAAAAGTCGAAACGCTCATTTCGTTCGATTAGAGAATTTCAAGTCAATAATCCGCTTCGTTACTTTAATTTTACACTCGATTGATTCTCTAACTGTTTATTTCTTTTTTTTTTTTTTTTTGCATTTTTGCCCACGATTTTATAAATCTTTGGTAATAAAATCTGGATTGATTGTAAACAAAAAGAATAAATTATTAATATATATCTCGAAAACTCTCGCGAAGAAAGTTATATGTAAAAGGCTGAAGCAATTCCTCTGACATAATTTTGAGTCGGTCTGAGTTAATGACGTTTTATTTAGAAAGGATACAGAAAAACGTGTCGGGAGTTCTTTCTGTTCGAGAGCAAAGTCCATTAAGCAGTCCATTAAGAAAATATCTTCATTCTATGTGTTTTTTAACGTCCTTTCAGAGCACAAGTTGCTCGCTTGCCTGTTTGGTTTCATGCCTTAAGACGCGTCGATGGATAACTGCCATGCTCTTCGCGCTTCTCGGAATTCAAGTGATGGAAAGACAACTTGATATTAGTATCCTGCCGGATAATTTGAGTACAAGTCACCGACGAATGATACCTCCTATCGATCATCCAGTTCCGCGAACCGAGATACACAAGGACGTCTTTCATAACCGCGACGTTCGATACCACAACGTTTCGTGCATGAAATAATTTAAGGACGTGCATAATAAAGAGCTTCACGATGTACATATATACATATATATTCGTCCCGCTCTTATACTTGAATCATGTCTTCAATTTGAAATGGGCATTTGCACGAGCACATAAAGCTTTCAATTTTTTTCATTAAGAAAAAATAGCTTTTTATTACAACCAAAGCGAAAACGATAATAAAATAATTCTCTCATATATGAAGAAAACGATTTTTTGGTCTTACATTATAAGGGCAGTTGTCGCTCGCGGGACATTCGGCGCGACACGAAGCACTTCATCACCTCGCACGACCGACCTCGTCGGACCTGTACAATTCAATCTCCACAGACCTTCGTAATGATTCTGTCCCCGTGGACCAGAGCCAAGGGGACCGAGTCTCGCGGGTCTAGTTACTCCAGAGGTCACCGGGGCAAGCGACACTGAGCCTGAAGGAGAGAAGGGTCAAGCCTTTTGCTCGGTAGTTTCGAGCACGTCGACGACGGCGAAAGTCTCGGCTCGTAAAATTGTAAATTCATGGTGTGAGATAAAATCACCGTGACGAACACGAGTCTTGCTACATAAAAAAAAATAAAAGGAATTGTGAAAAATGAACTGAAAGAACTCGAAGGGACTCAATCGCATTACGTCCTTGTCAAAATCATGTCCAAACTTTGTCGGCTACCGGATGTAGAGACAATTGGCGAGAAAAAAAAAATTGCTTCTCTTTTGAAACTTTTTTAAAAGACGTCTACAACAAACGAAGAAAAAAATTTGAAGATTCCGAAAGACTTGAAGAGTGCAAAAGTTTATTTTATTTTTCTTCTCCCTAGAAAAAGTTTAATATGCTTGAAAAAGCAGACCGTATAATCCTCGATAAAATAAGAGCTATCGCATTTCCATATCCGATACGTGCAATATTCCATATCGAGCGAGAGTATCGATACCCGATCGAATCAAAAGAGACGGCAAGGGCAAATCGAGTCGGGCAGAAAAGAGGCCCACTCGCGAGCAATCCGGAGATCGCGACAAACGACGACGGGGGAGAACGGTGGCTGCAAGAGCACGAGGTAGAAATGTCGGGGGAGGCTCGGGGAACAATGGATCTGCTGTGCAGTTCGCGCGTCTCGGTTACCGCTCGCTTGTACCGCTTAACACGTAACACGACACCCGAGGAGGCGCACGAGCACCACACATACACACTCACTCATCACACAAACGAGCGCGCATATGTGTCTAAAATGCACACAGAGTATCGTGCACGCGGATGTGTAAGAGTAAGCTTCCCAAGCGGAAGGAGGAAGAAGCTGTGGAAGGTGCCCGGAGGTTCTTGAAGAGCTCCGCAGGGTGAAACAAACGACGGGAGAAACCAGGGAAGGAGGGATTAGAGGCCCCGGGGCTAATCGCCGTTCATTCGAACGTGCCGGACCACACACCGTCCGTCCGTTCGTTCGCGGCCATTCCTCTTCTCGTTCTCGTGAAATATCGCTGTCAAGGGCCCGAACTCTATTAGCCGCGAGTTCCGCGAGTGCCCGGGGGTACTGCCCCTTCGTTATCGATCTGCTTGGATCGATCGTGATCCGAGATCCCGCGGATAGGAAGATCTTGAGGGGTAGGGGCAAGGGAGCCAGTGATTTAGGCGGATCCTCGATCGTGGATCTTGATCGCGATTACTGAGCTCTGCTTTGAAGTCGTGGATGCACAAAAGAATGTTACGTTAAATCACAGTCTATACAATCTCCGCCGTGATTTAAATGTATACAAAAATTATATCTTCGTGCTTTTTTTCACGTGTGAGAATAATAATCAGTTTTTCCGCGCGCCGCTTTTAAAAAAATCACTTTCATGAGATAATAAAATCATGCGTAACATCATGTAGAATAATTAAAATTTCTTTTGAGAAAATAATTATCAATACTGATCAATTCTGGAACGCACATTGCTCGTGCATATCTGCAATTTCGACAATATTCGGATAAGAAGATAAAAGACAAAGCCAAACCGCAGAAAGCGCTAAACGCGCGCGCGCGCTACCGTTCGCCAGCGTGGCGCGCGATCTCTCTCGGTTGTCTCGAAAATAGCTTAATCATGTGGCTCGCTGAAAAATCCAGAAATCAAATTACACCGTTCACTCGTCGAGACAGCAGAATAGGGAGGCAGTCCCGACCATCGCGCCGCTCAGTTCACGCCACGTAGCGTATATACCTGTGCGTGTGTACGCAAAACGGAAATGACGCAGCGCGGTCTCCTATGCATTAAGGCCCAGGCTGCAATTGACGGCGGCGCAGCGCGGAGTGTACGAGCGAAGCCTCTCTCTGCCTCGGCCTTGAATTATATCCTTAATGTTTTCATAAAGCTTCCTTATGTACAGACAATAAAAGTCCTAATTACAGTCGTTCGCCGGCCGAGAGATAGGGAGAGAGACAGAGAGACAGAGAGAGACAGAGAGAGAGAGAGAGAGAGAGAGAGAGAGAGCAGCCCGCGAGTCCGCCGACCGCCTATTACTATTCGCGCTATACGCCGGGGCTCCCGTAATTGTTACACCGCGATAAATATTCCTCATCGATCTGACGAGTCTGCGTTTTCCCTCGTAATGGTGCGGTTACGGTCGAAACGTTCTAATTAGAGGCCACCGACGTTACCTATTAAAATGTCCATGACGTTCTCGCGGTTACACCCCTCGAGTATCGCTGTCCGGGCAAGGTGGAAAGAGAGATAGCGAGGCCGGGTCTATAAATAAGGAAGAAACGCCTGGCGCATACACGGCCGATTAGAATTTTTGCCCGATCGCGCCGTCAGCGTTCGTGTTCGGACAAATTAAATCTATTAAAAGAGCGAGAGATTTCTCTCCTTCTCTCGCGCGCGCGCCACTCGAGGAGAGCCTGTCGACTCGCGCGACGCGAGAACTCGATGACAGGACGGGCGTTGAACGAATTTCAAATTATTCCTTAGAAAACGTAGAGAGATAGGAGATCGCTTAGCTTGAAGGATGTGAAGATTCGTGCATAATAATTTAATTTTATATGTGACTACCTTCGTAATTAGATTATTTCTAAAACACAACTCTCAGCTAGATGGAAGTAAAAATATAAAATTTTTTATTTTAATATTTTGGACAACAGAAATAAGAACGAAAAAAAAAAAGTATATTCGATGGATATTTTTCATCTTTAATTATAGCTCGCAAAGTTCAATAATATCAGCCTTGACGAACCTCATTCCCGAGAAAAAACATTTCCTGGGCGTTGCGCCTTGCGACAAAAAAAAAGTGGTTTTTATGCGTGATCGCGCATGCGTTGCATGCGCTCTATCGGAAAAAAAACAAAATTGATCCGTGGAAGGTTAATTGGAGCAAAACTGACGGCATCGTGACGGCTTTTAGCGGTTAATGGCCGCGTCTGTAATTTTCGAATGTATCTGTTCTTCGAAACCGCTCTGACAAGGAAATATAGTATTCTCGCATGGCTTAATGTCCCGTAATTTCTCCGAGGCTCTTTTCTCGAGATCCTGTCCGAAAGCCAGTCAGGTGTTACGTGTGTTCGCTGAGGTGGGGAGATCCTTTCCGAAAAAACGAAATCCGCCGTTCGTTCTCACGCGAGTCTCTTTAAGCCTCCCTCTGTGTTCATCGCGCAAAGGGCGGCGTCTTGCAAAAAACAAAGCCGCCCTTGGTTTGTTTCTCTCTCTTTCTCTCTCTCTCTCGCGTGCGCGCGCTCTTCCCACTTGTCGCGTCGTTCAATCGCGTGATAGTCTCGGTGTAATTTAATTAGCGAGTCAATTATACGCAAGCCGCGCCTCTCGCCTCGTCTCGGTCGTAAGAATCATGCATATTTACGCGGATAATTCGCACATAATATTTGTCCGCCTCGCTCTGTAAGCGCGCAAATAATAAAATTGCGCCCCGATCCGTAAGAATGCAATTACTTATACGCGCCGGTGACTCCGACCCGATGTTAATTGCCGGGAATTGCTACCGGTGATTATCACGCATAAAGATTATCCTCGGTTAGTTACGTAGGTATAAGCTCCGAGCTAGTAGAACTCAGTCCCGAATTTTCGAGTGTATGTATATAATAAAATTTAATCCTTGTTGTTTTTACATATATCACTTGTTAAAAATATGTGTGTAGAGAAACACGTAATTAATTGTTACGTCAAAAACAAAAAAACGTTTGACTTCAATTTTCTAACAAAGTTGTATTTAATGCTCCTCCGCTGCTTTACGACCGCGTTTAATTGATGAACTCTTTTTGACACCTAGTCGATAAATTTCCAGAAATCGTGCGCGCGGCGCGCTCAGTCGACGTGAAACAACTCGCGATATTAAAGCGTAGGGAATTCCGTCGAAATGGAGAAAGAGAGAGAGAGAGAGAGAGAAAGAAAGAGAGAGAACTGTTTTTCTCCGCCTATCCCGAGGCTGACGTAGGGCATTAGGTAAGTGGTAGATAATAATAGGTTACACCCCGCTGATGGCCGAAGGTAGTTCATCGAATGCTGCGGTTTGGCTCATCTCGGTTCCTCTCGCACGCATCCCATGAGGACTATCAGACTCTCGCGAGGAATAGCTCGCTGCTATGGTAATATCGCCATATGATCCAAAAAGATTCGAATCGAAATATAAAAGACACAATGTTGAATGTTTTTCTTTATTTCTAGTAGTTCATGTATTGTCGGAAATGAGAAAGACAATATTGACCATATACAAAAAATGCATAATACCCAAAAAGTTCTAAAAAAAGTCCTAAAACAAAATTTTCTACTATCATCGAGAAAACAAAAGAGGAAAAAAAAATTTGAGATATTGAGAGATTTATGACTAACAACTCGGCCCAAGTGCCAACAGCGAGCGAGCTGTCGTCGCTCTACGAATCTCAATACGAGATTCCACGATGGTGGAACAAGACAGAAAAGACGTAAAAAGCGCAGTTTACGAAGAAGAAGAAGAAAGACAGCTCGCGGGCGCAATGGATGTCTTTGGGAGCGATATATCGCGTGAACACTTCGACAAAAGGAGAAACCGGCGAAGGAAGTTTCAGACTGAAGAAGCGCCGCGGATTCTTCCTTCGACGTGGAATGTTAAAGGAGAATATTAGAAGGTAGACGAAAAGAAGAAGGGGAATGAAGTGTAAGAGAAAGAGGGAGCGAGGGCAGAAGCCGACAAGAAGAGACACTAAAGAGGAGAAGGGGAGAAAGAAAGGAACGGTGCGAATCAGGGAGGGCGAAAAGAAAAGAATCGCAGAAAAGGAGAACGAGCCGACGAGGCGAAGATAAACGACGAAGACGGAGCTTTCAAGAGGTGAAGCAAAAAGAGAGAGAAAGGAAAGGGAGGGAGGAAGAGCGAGAGGTACAGAGCCGAAGAAACAGCGAAGAAATTAATAGCCATAAAATATGAATAGAAATTAGCAGGTTCGGGGTGGCGTGACGCGTTTGCTCGCTCATTTCCTTTCGGCGCGTTGAAAAACAACAAGACAACACAAAATACGGTCGAGCCTGTAATTTACCCGGCTGCCGCCGAGCGGGCCGACGCGCGATCGCCGCCGCGCCGCTAGCTGGCTCTCGGTCTGTACGAGAATACGGACACGAATGTGTGCAAGAACACACCCGACACACGTACAATTACGTACACACGTGCAATTACGTACACACGTGCAAGAGTTAACTCACACAAGAGTACGAGGCGTTAACGTCGAGAAACAGAACTCTGGATGTGAGCAGAAACGCATCTATATACGTATGCAAGCGCATGCGAGTACGTGTGGGTATGTGTGTACGCGTCTGTAAAGACCTGTCTGTGATGCTCGCGAGTCGAGCCATCATCGTCGTCGCACGGTAGGTATGGTAGGTAATGATCCGGTAATGACCCTGACGCCTCAGATAGCCAGCCGATACACGGAGTGTGTATGTGTGTGTATATGTGTGAGTATGTGTGGATCGAGGTCCTCTCTCTCTCTCTCTCTCTCTCTCCCCCTCCTGCCGCCTCCTTCTTCTCTCTCTGATTCTTTCTTCTTCCCGCGCGAACCCCCGGCTGAAGCCTGAAGTTCCGATGATGCACGGCGAGACCTTTGTTTTTGCGTTTTAAACGGCGGTTATTAGCTCCATAGCAGCTACGGCCACTGATGCTGCCTCTCCATCTCTCCCTTCCAGCTCTTCTTCCTCTTCTTCTTCCACAGAGTGTTCTTCATCCTCGTCCGTCGTCGAGTGCTGCGACTCGCTCTGTCCGTTTCCCTCTGGCACTTTGATAATGCGGTCCGCTAATGGGCCAGCAAGGGAAGGATCGGTCGGAGGTGTCTGCGTTGTCGGGGTTGATGTTGGTAGTTGTGTTGAGAAGAAGAGAGAAAAAGCGAGCCGCGAAGCGAACAGAAGAGGACCGAGCGAGAAAAGATAGAGAGACTTTGAGAGGGGAAAGGGTGGAAGAGGGCCAGAGCGGCAGCGGTAATGACAGGCCGTCCGCTCTCGAAGCTAATATAGATGAATGCCCTGCCCTCCTTGCCCTCCGGAACCGGGAGAACATGGAATCGCTCTCTTTCTTCACCCTTTCTCCACCCGTTTCTTTCTTCAAGGTGCTGCCACGACAAGCCGCACAAGAGCACAAACAGAGCCGGGCGGAAAATGGCGATCACGTGCAGAATTTGTGCGAATAGCCACGAAAATCTTCAATAAATTAGTCAACGTTCATTTGTGTAATTTTGGATAAAATGGTAATGAAAAAATAACTAAGCGCAAGAATTTCCTGATTTATTGTTGTCTTACGTGCCCGACAGAAGTCTTCTGAAAAGTATGATAAATAAAAAGAAAAGTTCAAGCGCGTGTGACAAATTATCCGTTTCCAAGCGCGTACAGCAGCTTCTAAATGAATGACTCGTTGATTCAGATGCAAAGTGTACAACATTCCGAAATCTATTTTTACACGGGGATCTTAACGACTTCACCTAAACCTAAACCATTAATCTGCGGCACGCAGAAACCGGCGCTTCTCCAGTCGCCATCGCGTTTTCGCACAGACGTGGTTCGCGGCTGCTCGTGACGCCCGGCTGATGTTTTCCACGACGTTGACGGCCGATGTCGTGTGTGCGCGCGCGCGAGAACACGTACGCGAAGAGGGCTGAGAAAGGAGGAATGACGCGGAATAGGGAGAAAGAGAGAAGAGAAAAAGGGGTGAAGAAGAAGAGAGAGAGAAAGCCCAAAGGGGCATCTATCTATCAGCGCCGGCGTGAAGTGGGCGGGTGCATGCGCCGTATTGCTCCATACGGCTGCTCTCTCATTAACTCCGGACGCCGCCGAAGCGGCGGCGCATCCGTGGAGGCAACGACTGCCGTCGTTCCTCGCCGAGGCTCGCGACGGGCCCACGGCTCGATCCCCGCGGCCCATACGTGCTTATCTGGAGCGAGACACAGCCCGACCGGTGTCGTCGGCTGATGAGCGCGCGAAATGTAGAAATGTTCTTTAAATCTACTGGCGTTTCTCGATTTAAAAAGAATTGAATATAGTAGTTTTTTGAAAAAAAAAAAGAAATTGTTATCTTGTTAATATCGTTTATCTTTATATAAACACGTATATACATATTTTATTCTTTATTTCTCTCTCTAAATTGCTGTACTTTTATGACTAATAATAAAGAACCCGTGTCAACCGTCGTGTTTCAAATTAGTTCCGCGATAACCCAAGCACTCGGAATGATTTTCGCCTATCGATAATTCCTGATCAGCTACGCGTGTGTTAGCATCCGCTACAGGCATCGCCGAGACTACGAAGTTGGGATCCCCAAGCGGACACTTCTAGCGACGGCGGTGTTATCGCCAAAATGTTAGTGACCCTAAAAGATTTTATCGGCGATAGTCCCACAGTAATCTATCTCAAACGAGTTTAACGCATGCATGTTTTTTCCACATGTAGCAATTTCGGAAAACGGAGAAGATGAGGAGGGAGAAGAGGATGGGAAAGGGCGTTTTCGATATGAAGGCATCGATAGCACGGCGACTCGACGTTGGTGTTCTCGTCATGACAGCGGAATGCGAACGCGGTGAAACCACTTTGGAGAGATAAGTGAGCGAACGAGCAAGCGAGCGAGTGGACGAGTCCTTAGAATGACGCTGCGGGATTTAAGCGGGCAGTCTGTTAGGCAGGTGCTGATTTAGGGAGGATCGGGGTGTTGGCAGTGATTTCAGGGCGAGATCGTGTTTTCGCGACTCGCCATCGAGAAGTCATTAAAATATACACCATCTCACTTATTTGACTTGCCGTGAAATCGCTAAGCGAAAACAATACTGAATGCATGCGAATGACGCGCGCACGGAGACCTGTCGCGCAAAATTTATACGGCTGTTATTGGACTTATTAATAATCGTTAATGTTCCGTGGAAAATTTCAGTGTCGCAAACACGAGAACAATCTACGCAAAAATCTTATTAGTATTCAAAACAGTTTAAGAATACGCGAAAAACAAAATCACAGAAGAACTCTAGATTTTAATAGAATATAAAATTCAAGAAATAAGAAAGAAAGAGAGAGAGAGAGAAATAAATAATCTAAACATCAAAATTTGTTGAAATCGTAGAAACACAGCAAGGATTTCAGCATTCAAGGTGAACATAAATTCGCTACACAGCCTTCGGATGTGCTGCATCTCGTGATCCTTGGACCAGCGTTTTCCACGGTTCTCCCCTACACCTCCTTTTAATACAGAAGCGGCATAAATCCGCTGTGATGAATGTCCCGGGCGATAGCACATTCGTACATACATGAAAGTATCGCACGAACGGCTCGATCCATCACACGTAAAGTTTCTTCTGTGCCATGCGCGATCGTATGCGAGGCAAACACACATGGAGTTCGCGAGCGAGAAGATGGCGCGCTTCTGCTATTAATAATCATAAACGAGAAGTTTGCGTGTTTTTGCCAGACGCTCTCGCGCGACTTAATTTTTTAACGACCGGCCTCGCCAAAGAGGAGAACGAGGAAGAGGAAGAAGAGAAAGAGGCGATTGGGAAGAGTATACGCGAGATGATAATTCGACGCTCGTATCTGACAATAAACGCGTCGCTTTTAATATCCGTCTCGAGATCGCGCGGCGCGGAGCGACGCTACTGAAATCGGCACGTAATTAAAAGCTGCGTTACATTTATCGTCATCTTCTTCGTACACTTCTTCTCTTTGCGACTTGACTTCTCCTCGTGGCGACGATTACCGGTCGAACGATTATCGGTCCGTTCGGCCTCATTTAATAAGTAAGAACGACACACCGGTAGCTGCATCGGCGCGAGCACACGCCCACTAAATTGTTAACCGCGCCGATCTCTCGGGATCGATTCAAGGTTTTATGCAAATCGACTCGCGTACCACGGCGTGTTGGCGAATCGATAACGGGCACCCAATAAAGTCGTCTTCCGTTCCTAATGCGAGCTTCCTCTGAGAATTTCTCGATGTAAACTTCTTCTCTTATTGCTTACTTCAGTTTCTTCTTTTTTTATTATACAATCTCGACTTCGTTGCGTAATTTTTTTTGGAGGGCGGGGGAAAGGCGGGATTATCGTTGTGTTAACGTGAATGCATATACAATCAGTGTTTAACCTTGCATTTAACCGACTGTGCATTTGTATAAATATGCGCTGTTCGCGATAAGTGCTGAGATAAGAGTTTGAAGTCGAAGAGAGAGAGAGAGAGAGAGAGAGAGAGAGAGAGAGAGAGAAAGCGCTATAACAGAATTCATGACCCTAAATTAAGGATTCAGAATTTAATGTCCGTATTTCGGATTCGAAAATTAACAACTGAGAAATAAGATTTCGCGAACACAAACAAATTCTCCATCCGGAATTATTCTATTGAAATTATCTGAAATATATATACTGCTTGTATGTTACTCGGGAATTAATTCGGATCTTACGACGTTAATAAACCGAGTCTCTCAATTTAATTTTCTCTTTCTTCTTCTTTTCCTTAGTTATTTCGGATAATATTTTATTTGTTCTTTCCGTATCGTTTCAAGTTCGGCCGATCGTCGGCATACCTGTCGTGAGACACCTGCTCTGTGAGAGGCGAAACGCAATTAAATTGTTTACCCCATCGTAATAAGGCGGTAATCGCGACACTTAAATAAGCTGTTGGAGTTTTCGATGTCGATCGAAAACATCATTAGCGATACCACGACGCTCCGGCTGTTCGATACGAGACTCGAGTCGCGGATTCAAACGAACGATGCCGCGTCTCGAGAAAGAGACGCGGGCTTTAAATGCGCGATTTATGATCGGCGGCGTTTTGATATAATATGAGCTAATTAATCGCGAACGATCTTCGCACGATGTATAATGCTCGCTTGGCAGTTTTCGTGAAAGTGGCATCCACACACGGCTCACAGCTGCGATCACGTGCAAATTGGAAGAGGCGTGACGAAAGTCCTGCTTCGCTTAAACGCGCGCGCCCGCGTTCCTTAATATATTTCCGAGGATCGGTGGGCGTTGCAAGAGCACCAGACGGTTTTTCGTAAAATATAGTACCGAATCTCCAAGACCCCCGCGCGTTCTCGCTTTCTCTTTCTCTTTTTCTCTTTCTTTCTTTCTCTTTCTCTCTCTCTCTCTCTCTCTCTCTCTCTCTCTCTCTCTTTCTCAAAACAAGCTAATCAATTTTTAAACGTAAAGCTGCACCAAGGACTTGGAAGTCGAACATAAAACTTTTGATCTCGATACGGCGTAGTTTATAACAGTGCAAGAGGAGGTGTGTCCGTCTTTTACTCGTGTACTTGTTTCGAGTTATTATGTAAAATTAATCGATTACTCATGTTAATTGTATAATATTCTTTTTTTTGTTCATAATTCGAAATTTTTTTATATCCGTACACATAAATCGTTATTACATATATATTACTTTTAGATAATTCTGTCATTAAAAATTTTTTCATTTTGAATCAATAATTCTTTTATTTGTGTTGCAAACGCAAACACTCTAAAATTCAGAATATTTATTGTTTCATTATGTGTGTAAGTTTATTGCGATTTATATCTCATTAATTTGAACAAACATATTTGTCAAATGAATGCAGTACGAATGCCTTCTTCTAAAATTTATTGATAAATGGCATGAAGATGAACAAAATTAAACTGTACTTTTTCTTAATGCGAGCTCGATGACGGGCGACAAGCATCGATAATCGATTAATCGTAGCCATCGGTTAACATCGTGACATCGGCATGAACGGCGATCATCGCAGCGATGACGGCGGCGCGCGTTGAACAAAAAGGATATAACATACATATATACATTACATAAATATATTTTTCTGTCACTCGCGCATCCGCCTCAGCCGTAAACGCCCAGAGAACGAGAATGCATAACCGGGCAGGTGCGTCGTCATTCATGCAGATAGATGATCGCGGATAACTCGAAATCGGCCGCATGTACGCACCCATTTCGGCATCGAACTCGCACTCGGCGATTTAACGTTGTTGAAATTTCCGTCTTGAACAAGAGAAAAAAGAAAAAAGCAAGAAAAAAGATCTCAATGATAATTCAGTCGGCGCAGTGAGCGATTAAGTTGACGACATTCTAATGAGATGTAATAATCGTCCGCGATGGTCGATCGATTGCGTATCAAACGACGAGGCGACCGCGAGGTGGCAGAAAATAAAAGAGTCAAAATGTCAAGTGAAAATATCGGAATAATAACTGAAATATAAAACACACACAGTGCTGGTAAATTAAGCTAAATTAGTAATTATAAATGAAGGTTTGCAATAATTATTTCATCAACCAGATCTTCTTTTGCCCGATTTCGCAGATTTTAGTTTGGACCGTTTTCAAGAGTAATTAACCTGTTCGGATCTCGAATAATTCGCGCGAAAAGAAATCAAGGAAATCGTCGACGATGGATGACGTATGCGCTGACACTCTAATCGCGTTTTAATTAACCCCTTCCAGTAGAAACGTCGACGCCGCGCCGACACGAGAGTTATAGATATTTCATTCGAAAATATAGGTTTTAATTTAGCGTCCGCTTGATCAACGTCCGTGCGTTATAAATGGACGCTATGATTGCTTGTTACACCACTATGCAGAAAAGCGTTTGCCCGGATCGGACGGTTTCAAACACCGCGTGTGAAGAGAAAGAGAGAGAGAGAGAGAGAGAGAAAGACGAGCAACGCAGACAGATCAGCTGTTACATACTAGCTGAAGCATATTTTAATCAAGTTTTGAAATATTTATTCGACTGGCTACCGATACCAACGCGTATATAATTACAGGTCTCGGAGTCGGATCGGCGACGTAATTCAAATCTCCTTTCAACTCCAAATCGAATCTAAGAAAATATACAAATATATTGTTTTTTGTAAAAATAAAATTCTCATACTTACCGATCGAAGTCTGTGAGTCTCGACGAGTCTCTAAAACCTTTGGCGAACGGATTACTATCGATCTTCAGTTTTGTTATCTGCAAATTTAATAATGTACCTTTTTTGTTTAAAACGCCACAAATTATAATATTAAATAAAGCAGAGGCCTTTTACTTTGTAGGCAAAATAAGAAATTTATTTTTTAATTTTATTGTAATTCTAATTTAAATTCTATTGTTCGTCTCTCTCTGCACTTACCAATTGATTTTGATATGCCGTGACGGCTGTGAAAACAGACTCCGGAAAAATGAATGTCTTGTGCTCTTCTTTCTGAAGATCAGTGATGTTCAGAGGATCGTCTGCGTGTTTACAACGAACTAAGTGTATTCTCGGTTGATACCTGTGCATCGAATTCAGCACAATCTGCAACACAGCGAAAGATCTGCTGCCCAATTATCGCTCCTCGACATGGGATTAAATACAAAAAAAATTGATTCTGTTTCTCTTAATGAATTCCGCGAGCGGCATAATCGTTCGAGATGCGCCGATCGCGATATCCGCAATAATAATAAAATAAGATTATTAGCGCGATCTCGGTGACGATGCTCTGCGTGAATGCGAGCCTTACATTGCCGATTATCAGTAAGTTACTGCTTAATTATTTAGTTTATGTATCTCTGTACCTAATTGCGAAGTAATATATACATATATATATATTTTTTTTTATTTGCGGAAAAGAGTTTATCGACAGGAAGATCTTCGTTCTACATCTTTTACTCGACTTTTTTCGAAAAATTAACCGCAGAATAACAAAGAGAATACTGAGAAAATTTATTAATATATTATATCTATATAAAATTTCAGTGTTGTAAATTTTAAATATATTCGGAAAAAAAATTCGAGATTCATTGCTGACAAAAAGTCAACGATTGTCTCGCATCTTATTATTACGCAAGATGTTTTTCCGAGATGTTCTGACGCGCGACACTTGGAAATTGCGCAGATAGGTGGGCTAAAGTTCCAAGTGGGAATCTTACTTCCGCATGCGCAGAGAAATGAATGAGAGGGAGAGAGAGAGAGAAGCGACTGTATGTCGCAGGTAGATAGTGTAGATAGCGCGCTACGGCCGGGGCGAAGTCCCGTGTATCGATTTCCTGTCCGAAACAATGTGGCGCGACGAAACAAATTCCCCGCGACGGTATCGTGTAACGCGCAAGCGACCGCATCCCATGCCGCTCTTACGTTACTCCTCAACCTTGCCGTTTTCGGGGGCAATCTGCGCGACGAGCCGTGATTAAGATTGCAACGTGACTCGGAGTAAATTCACTCGTGCGCGGGATTAATTAAACATTGGAAGAGGAGAAAACCGCTGTGTTTATGTCTCTCATATCAAATCTATTTTTTTTAATTAAAATAAAATCAATAATCCAAGATAACTAGTTATAGATTTTTCGAATTTATTTACGAATCAAAGACACAGATGACAAAAATGCCAATGTTAACTTTATAAATAATCAAGATATAACTTGCACAAATTTGTAATTTTCACATTTAATTCAATTCGAAATTAGATATCAGATGCCTGCGTCATTACATGTCTGTGTGTATGTGAATCATATACAGAAAAATCATAAAAGTTACTTCATCTTTTCTCGCATATATAAACACACTTTAGAACGAGTGGATTCAATGGGTTTTCGGATAACAGAGCTGCTTAATTACTGAAATCAAACGAGTCGGGCGAACGACAGACTCGTTAGCATACGACGAGGAGTGATCCTAGAACGAGAAGACGGAGAGCGGGAGAGAGACAGAAAGGGAGAGCGCGACAGTAGCTGGACTTATATATTATCGCTAATATGAAATATGAAGGCGGCTGCGGTGCCCCAATACTCACACATGCACACCCTACCGCTGTTGAGACTTAACGGCTGCAGGTGGCCCGACTAAGTCTCTTTTGGGCACTTCGGAGCTCTTCTCGACAGTCCCGGGGACTTTTAAGTCCCGTTGGCGCGCGCGACCAGCTTCGAGCCCACAAGCTACACATGTGAAACAAACGGACACGGTACGCATGGCATGCACGCACGATTGACTAACACATGTATACACGTCCGCGACACGACTGTCTGATAAACCTGTCGTGCGTACATCCAATCGGATAACTTATTTTAACGATCTGAAAATTCGATTATCTTGATTTTCCGAGAACACACGTGCGAACCGCTACTGTGATTTTCCGAGTGAGAAAATTACCATTGTCAGCAGCTGATAAAAACAAATTGTTGATTCTATTGCAATTGAGTTTTTTTCTGTTGTGCGTGTGAGATGTTTCGTAATCCAATAATTATCGAGAGATATATCTCTCGATTCGATCGGTTATTAGCATTCATGGAATATTTTCTGTCTTCGACATATTTATTTTCGTGAACAATGCGGGAAGACGAGTCTCGATGCGGGCGTACATCTACCATCAAATTGTGTCCGTAGGTGTTTAATACGATATATTGTAGATTACAATTGTAAGAACGTCGATGAGATACGTACACATCGCGAGCATTCGCGCTCGAGACAAACATGTACAAATTGTCATTAAAATATATTGTACGGATATCGAGCACGGAGAAATAATTTACGAATTGCCTTAATTATTGCATTTATTATCTTGTTATGTTTTTATATCTTTATTATTGCATTTATTTTATTGCATTTATGTTTACTCATTGATGAAGATTCTAATAAGGACAAAAAAATACATGTATAAGAAAACATTACGTACAAATTATTATGCTCCTATTGGCCTATTTTCTTACATATAATTCTGAACTAAAAGACACATCAGTCATAAAATATTAAGTAGCTAAAAAATTACAGGAATATAACGCAATTAACATGTATATTGATGGCAAAGTGTAACGTATTTGCAAAGAACGTTTTAAGAAGAGATAAATGTTTTTCTGCACTACGTGTGTGTTCTTGTATCTTACAACAGTTTTCACAAAAAAAAAAAAAAAAAAAATCCACTTCGCATATCGTATGCGACGCAAACACGTTTTTACTCGATTGATTAGAATTTGTAATAATTAACCGTGAAAGGCTACCGAGAAACCGATCTGTTCTCTAATGTGATTTGCATGTGGCGATTTATCACATATCACGTCATTCACGTAATAATACATGTTGATAGCGGCGTTACGCGGGCGATTTATTGGCATTTTTCTCTTCGCGCCCGATAGATTGCAATCACGTCGGAATGTCAGATCGATCGTTAATCGTTAGTCTCATTTAATACGAACGTATTTCTTAGATTATAGATGGCAAAATACATCACAGACGCAAAGTTCTAATAAAGAGTCGAAATTCTCAAGCATCTTCACGAATGTGAAAAGAAAAGATCAATCACAGCGGGGATTCGATGATTTCAAAATACCATGAATATCAGAATACCCTTGATAAATATCAAAAGGTTGTAAGATTTCGAGGATCTGAGAAATCAAGAAGCTAATTAGAAGTGAAAAGAGAAAAAGAGAGACATTTAAAATTAAAATTTAAAAAAAACCTTTATAAATACGTAAATTAGTTGAGAATGTTACTTTGAAGATTCTAGAAATTGAGAATATGAACGCGAAATTGGGAATATACACGCTCTCGATAATCAATTATTTCACGCAAATTTTATAATTATACGAGTCAGAATTAATTTTGTTTGTATTTCCAAAACTATAAAAAGATTGTTACGTAAAGATAAAATGTCACGTTTATCGTCCCACGTGAAATGAACGACGAAAGTCGAAGTTGCGGTACGCGCGCGGTTTAGAATCTTCCGAGTGCGCGCTCAACTTCGTCGGTAACTTCGCATTAATATCACACGCGATTCGCGCGGTGCAACCACCGGGAATATTACCAGACAGAGAAACAAACTCGGCGCGCTTCGGCTACCTGTCGCGAGCATTAAACCAGTTTCAAAAAATATCGCTGGCAATCTCGCGGCCGAGGCGAAAAACAAACGTCGCGTCGCGACGTCCGGAATATGCACCGGCGTGTCTGGAATGTTTGCGAAAGCGGTTATGGCGATGAAAAATCTTTTATTTTCTCTCGCTCTTTCTCTCTCTTTCATATCCAGTCCTTTTCTTCGCGTTTCTCTTTGAACCAAACCGCGGATTATTCGGATCTATACGCAGATATCCACAATGCGAGCGTATATAATTACGGAAAGGCCGCGAATTATAGGCGTATTAATTAAACTACGGCCCAGGGGCATAATTGACTACGGCTGCACGCTCGTACAGAGGTGTCCACTTCATTGATTGTAATGCGCGGTAAACTTGCGCGAATTCGCACGCAAAATCGCGCTCGGCTTATCGCATATTTGAGAATTTTACGTACGTATCGATGATCTTTTCCATAACACGCACAACAATGTAGTAACGCGATTATATTATATCTTGGAATTGAATCAGAATCTCTTATAAAAAAAACTTATACAAAGATGAAAAACTTCTTTTCTCATCTCATTAGAGTAATAAAAAATAAAAAAAAATAAAAAACATTTCTCGTCAATTTCTACATGTTAAACAGAAAATTAAAAAAAAAAAAAAAAAAAAACAATACATGCGCTTGAGGAGGCGAGCGTAGCGCGGTATATCGTCGCGGTATATCGTTCGCACTGCGAGGCGTTGGCCGGAATAATGTTTCCGGCGCGAATTAAGATCCGAATTTAATTCCACTCCCGGCGAGAGGGAACTGGCTTCCAGCAAGAAGACGCCGAGAAGTCGTTTCCAAGGTAGCAGCTTTATGGCGGGAGAGGCGATCGCATTGCGGGACGCCGGGGTGTTCCTATTCGTTTTCTGCACTCTGCTGCATGTGGGACAACCCGCTGCAACCTGTCAGGACAACAATCCGCTCTGCCCCACCTGCGTAAATGTGTGTGCGTGGTACGTGTACGCACGTGTGTGTATACGTGCGAGCCCAGGTTAAAACGTGCATGTAGAACGCGGTGTGCATTCGCATAACTTTTCGTTTAATTTATCAACCCCGCCACTCTCGCGCGCTCTCAGGTATTCCCGCGGGAAGCCGAGAGACACGAAACCTAATACTTCGCCTTAAGCGAGAGGACATGTCTCCTCTCGCGAGATCGTGAGAACGCTTTTCTCAAGGTACATCGGTGAGACCATTTTTCGTGTATCGAATGAAAACTCGGTTTCGCCGTGCGCTCGTTTAACTACTTGTTGAATAATTAAATCTCGCGTTGTGACAAATTAATTAGAGGCGTTCTATTTGAGAAAAAGTTTAATAAAAATTTATTCTGCATTTTGAAAAAAAAAGAGAGTTCAAGAATAACTAAACGAGATTTGTCCTCTTATATGAATAATCAGGTGCGTTACATAACATTGATTTTTCTTCTATCGAAGCATTGAGATTTACATTTCTCATTACAGTATGCAAATTGGAATAAATAATATAATTCGCACTCGTGTTGTAATTAGATAAGCGCATTTATCAGTTCACAAATGACCAACACATCTAATATTATCGCGATGTCTTCGTCAATTTATAAAACCAAGATCTCTGTCTGGAAATGTACGTCGTTAAATTCTAAAATAGATAATTTTGAAAATTGCTGATGATTGTTCAGATTTATAGAAATCATAAATTTTTCGAAGTTCTCCAAAATAAGTAGCCAGAAATTTATATTTTATACTTATCTATATCTTACGTAGGTATTCGAGATCTGACGAATTCATCATCACGAAATCAATACTTGTCCGTAACACGTTCGCAGCAAGAAAACAGATTATCTAAATCATGCATAATACGATAGATACGCCGTTATTTATTTACCAAGCGTTATTTATGTACTGCGGATTTGAATACGCGTCACACATATTGGTCTCTCCGTGTGGTCAGCTCGTAAAAATTCCGTCGCTCGAATATGACTTTCTCCCCGTGGCAAGGCTTAAATATCGCGAAAAAGAGCGAGAAAAGAACCGGATAAAAGAAGTAAAAAAAAAAAAAAAAAAACAGAGACAGAGAGGCGAGAAAAATAGCTAAAACGCGAGCGTCGAAAAACAAGTATAGAACAATCGTTACTTTTTCCCACCTGTCGATCAACGTTTGCATCGTGCGCACTTCATCCGCGTGTTTACCGACCAACCGGCAATTACGGCAAATCCTTCTCGACCGCGATATTTCAAGGAGATTAACTTTACATCTCTCCCGTGGTAACTTCTCTTCCGTGCTCAGGTGAAGTATCGCTTTCTTCAAAACTAAACAGTGAAACGCGACCATCAAATGTTCTTTTGCGCGTGAATGCAAACTCACTCCCGATATGGCATTTGCTTTCTTCATAATAACCGTAATTCATTTCTAACCCCGATATTATTACCATTCTTGAAATTGGTAATTAACAAACTTGAAACGAATGTATAAAAATATATGTACGCACGTGGAAATAAAAAAAAAAGATTAAAATTTCTTAGTTAATTTATTAAAAATTTTCCTCTTTTTGAGTGAGAATTGTTGAATCTACGTTTTCTTTATTCTTTCTGTCACAAAATGCAATACATAGCAAGCCAAATGTCACGCGCATAATCGAATAGCAAGAATGATCAGAGAGGTAGCGAATAAATATTCATACTTCTATTACACTGAATATAGAACACGCATCGTGCCAACAGTTAGCGAGACTAACTCTTTCGGATGAAAAATCGACTGTAATAACACGGGAATAAAAAAATTCTACCGAATAACAGTAGAAAGAAATAAATTGCAAATGTTTATATACGCGTTCGCCGATTACGAATTTTGTCTCCGCAACGGGAAGGAGAAAAAAAAAGGATTAGAGAGTTCAACGAGAAGAGAAGTCACGCGTGAGCGCAGATGGATGGCCGCTTTTGGACCACCGTGTAGTAGCCGGATCGCAGGCGGGGGTCTTATAATATCGCGTCATACGAAACGATGAAATAGTGGCCGTAGCGAAGGAATGTTCCCTACCACTCGAGTCGTCGAGTTGAGTTGACTGGCGTTGCGTGGTTCGCCGGGCTCGGCTCGACCGACCGCTTTCAACCGGTGTGTCTGTTCGTTCTTTCCTCGCCAGTGTTTCTCTGCGCGTGTACAGGGTGTTTGGCAATTGCCGGTACAACCGGAAAGGAGCGCGAGTTTCTCGTCACGAAACTCGACTCGATCTTCAAGAGCGATCTTTCTTTGTTCGCGTGTTTTCTTTTTTTTTTTTTACGGGATCCATCGAGACTGCACTTACGAATTATTTCCGATCGCAGTTTTTTAAACGTAAATCGACTGTGACGGCGAATCAAGTCGAGCTTTGGAAGAAAAAAAAAAACAATGGTTGCAGGAACGACCTCAAACGTTTTCAAGAGCGTTCATCGTTACATTCGACGACTCGATTTCTTGCGAACCGCGAGCGAGCGTTCGGATCTGCTTGTTATTTTATGCTTATTAACAGTTGATATTCGCATGTTTGACCACTCGATGTATGAACACCGTAGAATTCATGTACTCGTGCGTATTATGACTGCTTTTACTAGCGGCATCAATGGGCGAACATCACGATGAGGATTACGAGATACTGACACCGCCGATGCCGGTATTAAAGATAATACAGGTGTAAAGTGTTGAATCGGAACGTCCAAATATAAACTGTTAATATCTTTCTCTCTAATATTTAAACGTCATATTGATTTATATGTGAATTATCTCATAATTGCACGTGTGTCTATGAAAAAAATTAAATTTTCCTCGTACATACTTGCAAATTAAATAGAAAAAATTGTACAAACTAATTTTAATGCTAATTTTCTTATTTTGCGTGACAAAAGAAATTATAATTTTTCAAAGCTGAGTAAACAATTCTCGTTGAAGTGCTGAAGCATCAAGCGATACACACACCGATTACTATTCGTTGCGCGAAAAAAGGCAACAAAGTTTACACACGAGCAGGCCGGAACTCGCCCATCACGATTATCATTTCTACAATTTATCCTCCTCACGGATAAAGCTCCGAAAAGCATTCACGCGTGCGTTTACACGTATCTCTTCTCATCGTCGCGGGAAGAAACACGGTGAGAGAGGGATTCAAAAGGTGCTCGACGGGGCCAGGCGTGGGCTACCCGTGATCATCATGACAAAAGCTCGGGGCAAACATCCGTTCAATTTATTAGCTTATAGGCAACGCCGTTCTCTTTCGTATACTACCTACTATACACCACCTACGACACCGGTCGTGGACCGCCTATAATGCCCGCAACATTATGGACATGCTCCCGAGCTAGCGGATCCTCTCTTCTCTCGCTCTGTCCGTCCACCCTTCCGACGCGAGTCGCATCGTCTCCATAGAGTCCCGTTTTTTACGGTCGCGAAGGGCCAGTGATATTTTCTGGATCTCGGGGGTAAAAGATCGTAGCGGGGATCGAAATAGTTTCTTATACAGAAAAAGTTTTTTATGACATATTAATAACACTTCCACGCGATTAAGTATAATTTAAATATAGCAACGAAAAAATAAATTATCGTAGACAACTAATAGCTTATGTGATTTTTATTTAAATAATATTCTTGAATACGTTTCATCATCATCAAACATCGATATGTATTGATAAAATCGATATGTATGAAATTTAATAATCTTTTGATTGTTCCTGTTTTTTTTTTGACTATCCACGTGCAAACACGTGCTTCCAATTAAGGAATAAAAGAGATATTTTTCAGGCTAAGGATTAACTTTTATCGAGCATTTACAACGGGACGTCGTGCGAGATAGCGGAATATTAAGTTTCGCGCGTTTTATCGTCAATCTCGTGATAAAGGCGAGAATCGTGCCGTAAATCCGCGCATTTATTCTCCGCGGTTTCGAGTTCCCACGTTAATAAGCAGGAAAACGCGTCGACGTGAAGGCGGTGCGCGCATCGTCGTGTATTAATTCGCAAATTAAACTGTGCGTTCGCCAAACACAATGCGATTCTTTAAAAAACGTCGATTTCGCGCGCTTGATCACATCATTGAAGACAAAACTTTTAAGAACAATATGGAAGAGTAATGTACACTTGTGTGAGTCTTAATTTAATTGAAAAGTCTCGACTTATCAAATTAAAGTTTTAGTAATATTAATGTTATAAAAGAAATATTATAAAGAACCTATTTTTAAATTATAAGAGTTCTATGTAATTAACATTCTTTCTCGTTTTTTCTCTCTCTCTCTCCTCTTTCTCTCTCTCTCTCTCTGTCTCTCTCGAGATTTCTATATCGTATTCTACTTCTCTTTCCCACGAATTTTTCATTATCGCGTGGCAACTCTTATGACGCCTCTTTATCGGGAAAGGAGATGTTTTATCGCCGCGCCGCCTCGCGCGGTCTCAAATTTTCCTCTCGACATCGAGCTTATCGGCGTGGCGACTTCGCGCGTAAATGCTCGAAATTATAGTCGATCGACTACGATCTCGCGGCAGAATTTTTGTTCCCGTTAATGCTTTGCGCGTGTAAACGCCTCTTGTGCGCTTTTCTCGTCAGCATAAACAATCTCAATAGTTTTCAAATATTTTGTTTCAAAAATGTTTTCAATAAGTACATCGTAGAAAATTCGAAAAGAAAAGATAGGTCAACATAATACGGATAATAGCGTCATGTGATTATTTTAGACAAAAAAAGATCTTGTTTCGACTTTAGCCTAAGATTTCCTTTCAACTAAATTAACTGCACATACTCTAACAATTCTCTGAAAGAGAAAGAATACACATCTATCATTTCATTGTTTTGATAGTTTATCTTTCATATTATTTTTACGTGTTTCAAATTTAAGGTCATTTTTGTATTGGTTTGCTGATATATATTGTAACAATATCTGCTTCATATGTTGCGATACAATCTTTTAATTGTATATCTACTGAGTTCATTCTTTAAACATTGAAAAGAATCTAATCCAAAATCAAAACATCTACAGGACCCTTGTTTTATCTAAAATAAATACACGCCGCACTATTGCCTGTATTATCTTTTTCTTTTGAAAATCTTTTCCTTTTTTATTTTATTCTTTGAAGTTATTTTTTTACTTGTTACTTAAAAAAAAAAAAAGATTCTTTCTTATCATCGACCCGGAAGAAATAAGTTCACGTGAACGGGAAAGATTGGTTTGTCATTCAACGACGACATGACAATGAAAATTATTTCGACAATGGCGAGGACACGGGATATTACATTCCTGGCGACATCGACGCCCACGATTAACGACTCGCGCCGATGATAACCAGGCCCACGCCTCCATCCTGGATAGGGTAATGTCTCGACGCATTCGTTTTACGAGGCCATTTTCGGCGCACGAGAACTCGTCAACGATCACGCGACCGAGAACGAGAAGAAGAGACCGAGAGAATTGATATGAGGGCGTGAAAAACGACACTGCGAGAGTCGCCGATGTCGTCGGCGCTGGTCGTTCTTTTTAAACCGCCCGTTGATATTATTCCGGAAAATTTACAGAGGCAATCGTCTCTCGCGATGTTATCATCTACGAAAATCTAATTTTTTAAACGTACTCTTAATGCAAAAATATTATACGTGTAAAATTCAATTTTCTGATGTAAATTTCTTCTTATTTTTCATAAGCCAGAAAAAAAAATTCCTTAAAAGTTCGAATACATGTAATCGTCGAAGGTATTACATCCGCGGATTATATCTTCGAGACATGAACGTGGAAAGAAGACGGTTTCCCCCCTCCTCCCGCGCCAACGTAATAGCGGTAGCATGTCCAACGGGCCCGACATTTCGCGTCTGGCGGCCATTGTGCGCTAAACTCCAAAATAAAGGGGGAGATACGCCACGGCCGGGAATTACGCATCCGCTGAAAGGCAGGCGCAAATTACAGAACGGGGCGTAATGACCGAGGTACATGAGGCACCTTATCGCCGACAATTTCTGCGCGCGCGCGAGCCGCCGGAGGAAGGAAAATCCTTGCGCGCGCGAAATTATCCTCTAGAAGGGATTATATGGAGATCGAGAGTCGGCTTTACATGCTTCGTTGGACGACGCGTGAACGTTTTACCGTTTCAACACCGAGTTGATCGTTCTAGATTTGCACAAGCATGACAGACTTCGAAATTCACCAGCACTTATTAAACAATTATAACAATAACGGCAGAGTAAGTTCACAAAAGTAAAATCAACAGTAAAACAAAATTTAGCAGATAATGAAACATGAGAATTTCAAGAGTTTGAAATCAATCGTTATTTAATTTTTTTTTAAATGAAAAATACGACAAATTATATACAGCTAGCAGATCGCGTTTCGAAATGTGAGAGTTACCTGGCCGTGTTTATCCATGTCATTGTTCGTCAGCTTCACTTTCTCAAAAGATACAACTTGCTTCCGTAACTGTTCGCCTGTAAATGGAGAATCTGGATGGACGTAAAGTCGCACACGTGCTGGCGGGTCGGCTTTTCCGGCCTCAAGCCAACAGCTACGATGATAAGCATATCGATATCTCTTGTTGTCAACCGGCACAATATCCATTAAGACCGCATACCGGCCATCAGATCTCAATCCATTGAAGGACACCCGGCAAGTCGGAAACATTCGTCTGCGGAAGAACACGCGTACAAATCAACTTTAGTTTTTTCATTGTGATAAATTTATAAGCGTGATGAACAGATAGGTAATAACTGCAATACAAATAATGCGATAAAAGTGAAACTGAATATTTGGCAAACATTATGTAGGAATTATTATTTCGGGAATAAAAGATCGTACTGTTTTACTTATTGTGTATGCGTGTGTGTGCGTGAGTGTGCGCGAGCGCGCGGTCTAGATGGTACATCTAGATCTAGATATAATTATGTTTGCCTACATAATTATATCTGATAATACAGCAGTCATTTGCATATTAATTACGAGCATGAAAGTGACAAACGAAATCGAATTTCGATTTTTATCGCGATGGATATATATTGAATGAGTGTAACCTCTTCCAGTAATTAATAAAATGACGTAACGAACTATCAGGCTAATGTATACATTAATTCTAGAACACAACGTAAGCTTTTTCTCGGCAGCATAAATATTTTTTGTAGTACGTATATTAGGCATTATTTATAATTCTTCCTGGTGTTGTAATCTTATTTTCTATTATGTGCAATTATATAATACACACTTGTCACTTTTATCGTATACAAATGTTTATTTCCGTCGAATTTGCAACTAATTGTAGGCTGTTTATTTCAAAGAAACGCGACTGTCAGAGCCGAAGCCGCGACTCTTGAGTGCATGCGGTCGACATCTCAAAGAGGCGTCGGGACGCGCACGCGCCTCCTCCTCCACTGTCGCGACGGTCGGATTGACGTCGATGCATTGTCGAGAGCTGGATTTTTCGCTGGCACCGCAGCACGGAAAGCGTAGCCTGACCTTCATCTCCCGGGTTCCCGACCGAGAGAGCTTTCACGCGGCTCACAATGTACGTCCTCGAGCGATCGCACGCGATGTACTCGCGCGCTCGTGATTTACGCGTCCCGGGAAAAGAACGGCGGGTGTGTTTTCTGCGGTCAGATGGCAGATACGTCAATAGCGTTTTTTTCACGGTGAAAAAGCGGGTTTCACTTAATTTATCGCCGGGAGAGAACGGTGGACGGGACTGGCGAGAATGGTTTATTTTTGAAACGCAATCGCGTCATTTTTTGCCCCGCGATATTTATTACATAATTGCAAGCCGTGTGTAACACGGCGAATCAACTTTCCGGTGGATAAGACCAATTTTTGTTTTTAAATTCATTCAAGAGAAAGAAATATACTGATTTGCAATTCCAATTTATGTTATTTCTGCCAGACGCGCGATTATCGATCCGACGGGGAAAGTCAAAGATGACGATGAACCAACCCCGACATACCTATCGAGGCCGACCGTCGGCATGCCCAGGACCGTGTAATCCATTGAACGCTCATCACCATCACCATCATCACCGTCATCATCGTCAGAAGCACATAACCGAAGCCGCTACGTCGCAAAAGGAAACGACCATGTCGGAAGAGCTCGATCGAATGTTGCTTCTCAAATATTTTGACTCGGACATCTCGGTTACATCTGACACACCGACGACGAACGTTAAATCGATCGCCACGACGTCATCCTCCGCCGAGATTGCTCTGATCAAAGTTTCTTCCGTCCCGAAAATTTATCGACCAAAAGAAACCGCGGCGATCCCGCCGATGATCCTGCCGAAACGATTGAAAACGCCGTGCGGAGAACAATCCATGTCGAGCAAGAGACAAATCGAACTGATATCCGCACCGAAACCGATATCCGTCCTGAAGAAATCGATCGTGAGAACGTTGGTTTTTCGTGCAGGACCAGGAATTCTGGATGGCGCAAGAAGCGCGATCACCAGCGGATTAAATGGATTAAATGGGTTAACGCCGAAGAGAGTACCGTCTCTTCGTTCGTATCTGACCATTGTGATGATCTATGCGGTGATACACGTGTTACTAGCTGTACTCACGTGGCGAACATCCACCTATCAGTTTTTCCTATCGAGTCAGATCTGCGGAATTATTGCGATCCTTATGCGCAAGATAACCGGCACGATATTGATGTAAAACGCGCGGAATAATTGATATATCGAGATATATACGTTGGCTAACGCAGCAAATGTCAAAATTGACCGACATGTTTTTTGTGCTAATTCATCATAATTATGTACAAGGAGCACGTATCTCCCGTATCGTTTTCCGCGATAAAATGTGGATCTATAAATCTTCAAGAAAAGTAAGCGAGTTGCAAAAGCAGCGCGATTATTGATGAATTGGCGACCGCTGCCAAATTGACGAGTTCTACATGCCGTCTAGAAAGTATGAGATATTCACGACAAGATTACACGCGAACGTCAAGAAGTTAAATGCTCAGAATACGACGCTTAATTAATCAATGTGTCTTTATTTGAAATGTCGAATAAAATGATGTGACTAATGATGTTTCTCGTTTGCCGAAATAATCGTTACACTTCGCAATAATAAGTTATTAATGATCTCAAAATTTCACACACATACAATAAAATACATGTATAATTTTTCGAAATAGAGAGTCATTATAATTTATCGTAAAAACTATTGTGTTTGTACTCTCTTATTTTCAGCAAAGTATCTATTATTGCGGATTTTTATGACCGAAAAAAAAATTACATAACGTGTTTCATCTTTTTCATTCTGAATATTTTGAATGCAAACGCTTGTGCGGTGGCTTCTTTCGAACAGAACCGCAGAAAGGTAATTGTAGTGATTTCCTAGATCTATTTATTCGATGACAGGCTCCTTTTCCTTTAAGACGCTCGAGGTCCAAGGAGCTGCACAAAACGAGATCGCTATAATTTCAGGGAAATGCAGAAAGACAAGTTCGGTTATCACGCGAGTGCTCGGCCGCTTCTCATCGCCCAAGCACCCCCAGCAAACGGGCCTCGCGAAGAACGGGGGTCCGGTCTCTCGCGATCTCAAGCCTCTCGGAACCGTTTTGCGGTTTCGAGCTCCTCGAAAACGATCCTCCCTTCCTTTTCGGCACGCACGCGTTCGGGTAAGTTCGTGCGGTTTTTAACAAGCGCATTGTCCAACCGTGCTGAATAGTATCGTCGTTACGTCGCCTTGGGGCCCGGCGCACCTTAATGACACGATTGTCGGCCCTTAAAGCGAAGAGTTAACCGAAATTTCGTTGCATTCCAAATGCACACGCGTTTCTGGCGCGCGAGACGCCGAGCTCTTTATTCGAGCAAAGAAACGACGAGGTTTTCTACGGCTGTAATTCGATTCTGGGAGCGAGACTTGCTGAACGCATTCGATTCACGTGTTTCGATTTTACGATGATTACAGAATGTTTGATGTGAATAGTTTCGAATTACACTAAGATAAACACACACACACACACACACACACAATGTGAAATGTTACTATGCTACGTATAAAAAAAAAGCAAAAAAATGTTTAAAAATTCAAAACCAACTTTAAATAGATTTATTCGGACATTTCATAATTTCTCGTACTTTTAAAATTGTAAAGTGAAAAACACAATTCACTTGTATTTGATTTTATAAAAAATGCGGATAATATATATTTCTCGCCATTGAAAAAATATCGGAGCACCCTAGTTCAACACTCAATAAAATCGTCAGGATCGTTCGCACCTCCTTCAACACTGCATCCCGAGGCAGCTGCGGCTACTTACTCGCTTATCGCCCGAAGACGGCCTTGACGTGGACGACGTTTCCTCTGAGAGGAACTCGACGCTTGACTTTCACCTGCTGCGCGCGCGAATTACGCTAAGAAGAAATTTCGCAATCGCGCACGTAAGCAAAACACGCACATCGCTGTTCTCACCGTTTTCGGTGTGTTACGCGCGTACGTGAGTTGTGCATGTATATACATATGCGTGCGCGCGCATTGAATATCGAATTTTCGTAAACATTAGAAGCGATAAATCATCCGGAAAATTGTCACGAGAGGGCGATTCCACCCTCCCGGATAAGCGCGTCAACTATTTAAGTATCGACGGCGTTCTCCCTTGAGAGATTTACCACCCTTGTGAAATCCCTATCGCGCGTCACTACTTGTACGCTGTGAATCCCATTGCTCACTGACTCATGTTTTTACGAGGATCGTGTTCTAGAACAAGTCAATTTGTGTGGCGCGTGTCATTTTTGGATGCAGAACGCGTTTTCCGTTATCGAAATTGTCGACCGTGTTGAATTATAACGTCACCGTTTTGCTTTCGCGCGTTCCCAAAATACACAGGTTAAAATATTTCTTTATTTTCTGAGTGCAAAATGTGTGATATTATATAACAGAGTGTCACTGTTATATCACCACAAGTCTTGAAACTTTGTCAAAATCTCAATTACATTCTCAATTGAAACATTTATTCTCACAATTATAATATGTGGAATATAAAATGTTTCGTCTACAATTCACATTCTGGCTGAAAATTAGTTCGCTCAAGGTTGTTAATTTTTTTCAATATTAAGTAATTCTTTAATTAACTCCGTCACATTTGTTCCCGTACATTAATTTTTTCAATAATCAATTACATCACCGTCATGCGGGATTAATTATAATAATCATAATAACGAACGTAATTAAAAACTAATTCGCTTCTCCTCTCTCGTATAATTATTTTTTTTTTTTTTTTTTATTACTTACGAAAGAAGAATTATCGCTGTTCAACCGATCCGAGTAATTTTCACCGCCATTCTTTACGATCGCGATAACAAACGTTCCAATTTCACCTGCGGCTAATTTGCTTCTAATTCCAACGCCAACGGATCGCGCCTAATTCGTCGGGACATTCCTCGCGTCCGACATTACGGCGCGTTTCCCCGTCAAATTAGGCGGAAACAAACAAGCCCTCGATGGTCCGTGGCTAACGAGACCGTAATCGCGCAAACACCTCGACCCCCGAGTCCACCCCGAGTCGCTTTGAACCACTCGTATATCTTTCTCGCTCCGCGAGAAAGGCGCGAAAGGGTCGGACTGCTTCTACTCTCCCTTTCCCCTTCTTTTATCCTGAGAAAGGGTCCGTCGGCGCGTCGGTGAAGCTAGCACAAATGGATTACGGAAGCGCGCTGTGGATATTATACCGATACGGCTGTCTGAGTCAAACCTAAATGTTTGCCGAGCTAACGACTCCGTGCGCGCCAGGTGGGATCGCTGCTATTGTAATTATGCCGCGGCTGTCGCGCGTTCCGGCGATCGTGACAGGATATTTTTGTCCCTGTGTGAAAAAAAAAATAATAATAATGAAAGGAAAGCGAGACCTCGAAACAATATATTGCACCGGAGAATTTTAAACTGTCGATATACAAATCGAAACGTATTTTTCTGCAATCTCGCTGCAAATTTAAACGAGATAAAATTATATGCTTTTTATTTTATCGACTTTATTAATTAATTTGCACATTCCGCACTTATGTAATAATTGACGCACGGATTTACTTATTCGGTTGCAGCACGTAATAGCATGCGAATGCGTTTTGTTGCGATGTCATTATGTCCCTAAAGCGAGACGCACACCCTTCTCCTTCTCTTCGTTCTTAATCTACCGTAAATTTCTCTGAAGCTGCTATCTCCCGTATTCATTACGCGCATTAGCGTGTTTAGTCCACTCGGAGGCCTTCTGAGACTGTTATCCCGCGTATTTATTATGTGCACTTGGTATAACCGCGCGAAAACGGGGTCTAAAATGAAGAGATGTCTATCTACCCCTTCCCTCCGTATATATCTCCACCTTCTTTCGACGTGTCCTTCTCTCGCTCTTTTTCTCCCTCTTTTTCTCGACACGTTGTTCTCTGTGCATGTTCTCCGCGGTGTAACGTGCACACGATCGTCCCAGACCGGGTCGCGTGTGAGTGTATAATGTAGGTTGCTGGCACCTTGATGAAGGGTTCGCGTGACGAGTACCCTCTATCCGCCGGTATCCTGTCTCTCTCCTGACCTGCTCGTCCGCACCTCCTATTCCGTGCGGTTCACAGTCCACGGTTACCCACTTAAACGCTGAAAAAAAAAAAAAAACATACGGCCGCGAAACGACGACAACGACAGCGACAACGATAGCGGAAGGTTTTTCATTTCGCATGACGAGTTTCCGAACAAAACTATTCTTCTTTCTGTTGCTTTGAATTATAACGGTCCGGAAACTGGAAAATGTTCCTATTATTCGGATTTATCAATGTCGAAAAAATATATTACGAAAGTGTAATTTTTTAAATCAATATATTTGTATGGTGTCGTATTTTTCAAATGGTCTTTTATTCCTCTATCTGTCGTTAAAATTATCAACACCGCCTACTGTGTTGTTTGTATTATTCTCCGAATTCTAATGTCAAAAGTGTTTTCTCGTCACGCGACCTCGAACGATTTGTCAATTACTTAAGTTTGCAAAGTATTTGGTTTGACTTCTTTTGAGTGGAAAATTTGGGAACGAAAACGGAAACGGAATAAAAGGAAAGTGACAAGAAGAGATTTTGAAAACGTGGCGAGTGCCAACAACGTGGGAAACGAACTCCGGGACGCTTAAGAAAGAATCAGAAGATTTCGTGGCACCCCGTAGCGCCAGACAATTCCACCTGATTGCTTCGAACTCGTATTGTCACCCTCCAAGTCTGATATTCAGCTTGTACAGCTGGGATTTTCCAAATCGCTCGTGCTAACGACGCCATTCGTGCATCGCGCCCGCGTTCTTGATATATCGATCGTCCTCGTCGTCGCTTCGAGAGAACAGAGACACGCCCTCGGGATTACCTCAAAATTTTTAAATACGCTCAACAGCTCATTGTGTCGCGGATCAGGAAGGCGTTTTTCCCATTCAACCGCCACGTATATTCGAAATACATTAGTCAGAGAATGTCATCAAATATTTGTTTCAGATTAGCTAGTTAGTGCGACGCATTGTTATTTAATTGCTTATTAATTCGAGAATACGATATGTCTGAATATATTTAAAATTTTTGTTGCAAATAACTCGATGTATCATCAGACACGTCTTCAATTTTTATTTGTTAACACATACTCATGCTTATAATATTTTCTAAATGAATTCTAATCTTAGTATCGCTTTCCAATTCCCGCGGCGTGTTGTATGCTGGACGACGGACGTCTCAAGGTCTGCACGCAGATTGTGCGCCGGGTTTATTCCCATCATCGCTCTTCAACTACGGCTCTCGCACGGCGTTTTGTAATTACTTGCCGTCCGTCTTATCCGAAATCATTTCGTACGTAGTATATACCTACTATAAAGCGGCTTATCCAATTATCATCTGCTTTCCGCGCGCCGGCGTAAACACACATATGCCGGCGCGAACGCTATATATAATGTAACAGGACTGATCGCATTCAGAGGGCCTGTCTGTCCGTGGAAGGTGGCACCCGACACGTTCGAAGGTAATTATCCGGCTCCCCGAGAGCCGCTAAGTATTTCGTAATTAGAGGCCTGGTCGCGGCTTATCCGAAATCGCACTCTCGATTACAAGCTTTACGCGGGCTTATCGATTATCATCTCTACCTCCTGCATCGCAAACGCGCTCGCTGTTGCCTTACGTATACCCACTTCACTTTTCCGACTTCAACTTGTCTCTCGTGCGCGCGCGCGGTTGTATAATTTTTTATCGCGATGCAAGATAGCGAGAAGCGCGTCACGTCAATCACATAATTCGAGAGGATCGTTCGTTACATCTTCACGAGGATGTTTTTAGTATTTCAGGATCCTGCTATATTGAAACACCATGATGAAGAATCGATCACGTTCGCGCGCGAGACACAAAGGCAAACGATCGTCGAGATCGCAATCGAAGAATGACGAAGTCGAAAACGGAAACGGCGCACGATTTATTCAACAAAATAACACGTGGCCCTTCTCTTCTCTCTTTCACGTTGGCCGACCGACAGCATCGCAACGTAATAGCACCGCGTGTGTCATACGTCACACATTGTTGCACATACGGGGAGAACTCGTGGGCGTTAATGGTCGAGCTTATCCGAAGGTACATCTAATATCCAAGTGAGCTCTGGACAAACACACATGGCATACACCCGACATTGATCATCTCGGTTAACACTTCAAGGCTGCGCTTTAGTAACAGCTACATTTCTTCCCCGACAAACAGCCCGGAGGTGCCCGACGAGCCGACCACACCGCGCCCCGAGGAGAATCAGGGAGATGTGCGCACGCGAAAAGAATCAACTTGTACACCAGATGGCTTTTACGCGAATAATGCGATGGTGTATCAAAAACGGCAATCATGAGCAGTCGCTTTAGGTCGTTTGTTGCTTAACTATCAATTTAAATATAAATATCAGGTAAAAAGACGGACGCGCGTTGAAGAAGGCGAGTCTCTTGTCGATATAAAACTCCTCTCTCTCTCTAGAACTTCTCTCGAATGTGTATTTTGAGAAACACTGATCTAGGATAAATATAAGTGGAGAGAGATACACACGCACCGGATGCCTGCTCGCGGTTCGGAAGGCACCTGTTTGCGCGATTCTCGAAGCGCGTTTCATAATTGCGTACGGCGCAGCTTATCCGCAATCACATTCGCGGTTACAACCGCGCAGCTTATCGGATTATCATCTACTTTCCGCACCGCATAAATAATCCTAGCGCTGCATGCATAACTCTGTGAACGCTCTAGCAAAAAGCTGAAATAAAGCAGAGTCTAGCGGACCGAGTGATTCATGTGTTTTCTATTGCAAATGAGATGACGAACTTTTAAATGAATTAAAAGTTATTCTCCGCAAGAATTTATTTGGAGAAAAATTGTAATTGGCGCGGAATTTTAGTGGCAGTTCGGATAAATTCCAATATTTATAGCGAAATATTAAGTATCAAGATTAAGAAAGAAGAAGAGGAAGAAAAAAGCATCACGAATTCCCGCTTTCGAAACGCACCCAACCGTACCAAAAGGCGCGTGTTGTTTGGATCGCCTCGCCGAGTATCTTTACGCCGGTCACAAGCGAACGAAAACATTCCGATCTACCTGTGCGCGCGATATTTTGCAATTAGCGAAGAAGCTTATCTCGATCGCAGCGCATCTCGCCGAGTTTTCAGAAACGAATTCTCGCGGTTTCAAGATCACGATCGCGAACTTGGATACGATAATGCGTTACATCGATCATCGTGGCAGCGTTTCAAGGTTACACACGCACATACATATTGATCAGCATAACCGACGGTGGTTCCTCGGATAGTCTTCTCTCCCGTGCGCGCACGAATATCTCATAATTCCGACGTTAGTCTGCACGTATCTTGAACGCGCAGCTGCGGCGCCGGCCCAACTTTATTAGCATGCCTATAAAAATGCGCGCGTCTGTGCGTAAACGGGCGCGATAAATTATGTCTAAAAGTGCCTTAAATATCTCGTAAAGTGTCAGTCAATGAAATCCATTAGTTCAGGTACGCCGACGTCATTGCCACCGCTTCCGACAACGTTTTAATGTCAGGGATGAGTTTTTAACCCGCGGCTATTTCCGCTCGCGAATTAAATTCATTCTTCGTTGACGACTCACGATTGACTATAAATACTTGTAAAATCGCGTTCAGATATGATGTATGCACGTACAGATCATTCATCTTTCACTCTCTTCTTACCGTCGAGGTCATACATTTGTTTGTTTTTTTAAGTGTATTATATTTAGTTACAAATGTATGCTGCCGAGAAAATTGCCAAAACAAAATAACAAAAAGAAACTTACAGAAAATAAATAGACTGAAAATCTTAAATTTAAAATTTTCACACATAAAACGTGGAAAAATTCTACGAAAAGTTCTGGAAAAAATTATTTCCAAAAAAAATGCAATACATGTCGAAAAGATTGTGATTCTTTTCAGCAATCATTTGAATTCGCACACGTCCACACGCCAAATGCTTCGCGCGTGCAATGGAAGCTGATTCTCAATATTCTCGCGCATTTCACCTGATCAACACGCGTCACTTACCGGCCGGTCTTCGTGATGATCATCTCCGTGCCGAGGTCATTGAACTTGTCCCAGAGCTCCTTGGTCTCGAGGTGGCACTCGACGTCACGCAGCTCGTCGGAGTTGCAGCTGGTTCTCAGACGCTGCTTCCTCTCGTCTGTGCCTCCACTTTCCACGCTGTACTTCCGCGCGGATGCACCGCTAGAAAGATGGTCGGCGATGATCCTGTGAACTGGCTCATCATCAACGCTACTGCACTCCTCCACGTCGACGTCCAATTCCTCATCCTCGTCGTTCATCATCTTATCGGATATATCCTCGCAGTTCTCGGTCTCCTCATCGCCCATAAGAACGTCCTCGTCGGTCACAACTGTCGCAGTCGCGACTATGTTAACCGGTGACGTGTGAACACCTGTGAATAGAGATTTTTCATTTTTACCACAAATATTCATCGTAAAATATATACAACTACAGAGGGTAAGACGCGGAAATCGCTGGGACGCAGGCGCGCGATTATCGCAAACCGCGTCGATTTAAAGCGGGCGAGATGAGCCCGGACGATACCGGGGGCCGCCGCCTGTTAATTAATCGACTTGGCCCCGCATCTGCCACAAGGTGGTTAGGTGGTCGGCGCCTAATTAAACCGTCAGATTTTCAAGAAAGCCGATCCCCGCCGCCGTGTGTGTGTACACAACGTTAATTGCGCCCGGTTTGCGATATCGATCTGTTAATTTGTACTATTCCGCGCAAACAATGCGTCTTCCGGAGCGCGTTTATCTCAAATTGGATCCGTGGTCGCGTCGTTGTTCGCGAGTAGCGCGCTCACGCACGTGCGCCCGGTACCTACATACGCTGGACTCCGAGAAAATTTATCGACGTGTTGTTGTCGTCGGCAAGCAACGGATCGCCGACTATACCCTCTCTTACCGCGACGTACTGCCTGTCTACACGAAAAAACTATTACAACTCGTACTCTTTTATTTTTATTTAATGCCGCTTTTACCACATAGGTAAGGTGCACCTGTCTGATATTGAAATGTATTCGCTTAATGTGAAAATCGCATATCAGCAGAAATTAAACAGCCATATTTGGCGCGTTGAGATCACGAATCCATAAATACTATTTGTCTGACACCTTAACATAGCATTCAATGTTAACCGAAACGATAAATATTTTCAAAATGTGTTTTGAGAAATAACAATTCACCATATACACTCTTTCTTCCTTTTTCTTCTTTTATTATTTAGACGTGCACGGACAAAAATATTTTTGTTGCCACAACTAATTTGTCATTGCTGTTACATGTTTGCGAATGACAGCGAAAACAATTTGCTTCTATGACTGTAAAGTCATTTTCTTTGTTATTACAGCAAAACTCGTTTTGTTCAGAAGAAATGTAAAATTTTTGCTGAATAATTTTGTTTGTACAAACATCTTAATCTGCTACTTATGCAAATCATCATCTATTTTTAGCAAAGACATTTTACTATATTTACTGTTTACGTATTAGCAAGTGTTCAATGTTCTCGGCCGAAAGTGAAGAACGGTTACATTGATTATATTATTAAGAATATTATAATATTATAATATTCTTAATATTATAATATTATAATATTCTTAACAATATAATAAGCATTATAATATTATAGTATTATAAAATATTATTCTGTATTTCTAACAAGACTTTTCGCTGGCCATATAGTAATGAAGAAAAGTTTGTTACGACAGCGGAAAACTTACTGCGCCTAAAAAATTTTTGTTCTATGTGGCTCCGCGATAAAACAGCGAATGTCCGAAGTCTTTATATTCTCTCGTGGAGAGTAACTTAGTGCACTAACAACTTAATAAGTCATCGAGCGCGCTTCTTCCCTCTTCGTCGAAACGGGAAATGGAAGAGCGGGTTTCTGCTCGAGTGGAAGTAAAATCGAACGGCTTCTGTAAGGTAGATGCAGTAGATGCGTTACAAGGTGCAATTTATGCGACTCATCGAGCCAGAAAACGCAGCCGATCGTCGCGCGATCCGTTACGATGATCGTCCGTCGATCGCTCGATTGCCGCGAGGAAACGGCACTAATTCGATGTGCCGTTTTCTTTTCCTGGCTTCTGTTCACGATATTACTTGACTTCGTTGCCTTTTCTCCCTCTCCTCACACGTCTTCCGAACGCTGCGCGTGCTCAAACCGGTTACGTTAAATTTTCGACGGTGACGACGAACGCGCGATTATACTTTCGCCGTTTCGTACATCGCGTTGCGCGCTTAGCAGTTTGCATTTCGTTTAGACGAGGCGACAGGTCTTTTACGGGGCTTTACGAGCGACTACCAGATTTCTTAATCTCCTTAAAACAATCTTTCTAGTCTACGTAAAATTTATTTTTTGTTTTTTGTAGACAATCGTATATCTTTGATAAAACTTTGTGTCTTAATATATTCTCTAAAGCTAAAGTATTAGTTTTTTGTTCTTTAATTTTATTTCTAGACAATTTTTGAAAGCAAAAATTTAAAAAAATTAAAAAAAAGAATAACAACATCACACATCCAAGACAGATAGTAAACAAATATCGCGAATTTCGCGAGAAACGACGCAAACCGCAGATATAAGCGCGAAAAGACGCAGACGTAGTTGCGCGCATCGCGTGCTGCTCGCGCGTTGCGTGCGCGCACATCTGCGTGCACACACGCATATGCACGCACGCATCCACGCACACACGCACACAGGCTAATAATAATGCGTTGCGGAGGCCACGTCCGTAGTTTCGCGTTGCGGCACGCGTGTCACGTCGCTCGCGAGTTACGTGTAAAGAGAGGCGCACGCTATACTGACTCCCTTTTATTATTTTCTTTTATTTCGCTTTCGAAATCGCTTGATTTTCTTATTGAGCCATTGCGTCGCCGCCATCGCCACCGCGTGAACTGACATGGTTCGGTCTATCGCAAAAAGTTTGCGCGCGTGAACAGCGCCGATGGGCGCTTTGATAGGGGGGAAAAAAGAGCCCGGTGTGTTAAAATTAACACCTCGGCGCGCTCGTCTCTCTCGCGTGAGCCGCGAGTGCGTCGTCGGCCTTCCGCGACGTCACGCACAGCGCGAAATTGCCCCGGGTGTGCAGCGTACCTCGGTGCCGCTCGTTAATTTGCGAACAATCGGTTTTCCGGTTGAGAATCTAGCTCTTTTATATCGATGCGCGTTTCTCAGCTCCGTTCCGAGAATAATAGACATGACAGAACATGCTAGGAAAAAAAGTATGCACAACATATGAGGTAAAACCATATGTAATAGATAGTGTATTTTTCGAAATATGAAATTGTTAAAAAAATATTTCTTTTTTCCTTCTTCTGAACGTCCCCATTTTTTCGGTGTTAACAAGAATAAACAGCAAATAACTTGAGGATAATAACGGAGTGCATAAAATACGAATGCACACACACACACACACACACACACACATATATGTATATATTTTCACACACACACACATGTACAATGTGTCGCCATGAAAAAAATGGGCACAGGCGAGAACTTAAAGGGCCTCGAATCTCACGTACAGGCGCACGCCTGAAAGCAACACTACAGGATGAATGCTCTACCGGAAGCTTTCCGAGCAACACACACACACACACACACACAGAAAGAGTTAGGGAGTAACAGCTTTACGCAGAGCGTGTGTGTTTGCGTCGGACGTACACGCGTGCACAAGAAGGTGGTCCCGTACTCCACGTGATCTTTTAAGGCCAGAAGAAATATGACCAAGCTACTGACGTCAGCTTCCTTTTGCTAAGACCGACGGCCGACCACCCAGAATCCTGTCACCACCCGAGCCCCGGTTTCGAAGGACGTCGCTCGTGGAGGATCGACACACAGGCGCGACCCGAATAACGATCGCGTTACGGGAATCGCCGTTTTTATTCCGGCGAATAAGAGGAACCCTCCCTCCCCCCTCCCCCGTAGCAAGGGCCCCGAGTTTCAATTGCGTGGGGGTTTGAAAAAAATACCAAGAGATCGAATTCATTCAGGATCGAATACCTCCTGCGAGTCAGGTGGACTTTTCGGCTTTGAATGAGCTGCTCTGATTTTTCTGGTGACGTCAAACTCAGTCGCGTTCGTCGATCTCTACACAGGTATACACAACTGTATAACCTAGTAATTATCGCTGGATTATCGTTTGGGAAAATGATTTTCACAATTTGTACACGATATGTAACACATAAGTGATATCATGTGTGGTTACGTGTGTGTTGCTATATAAAAAAAAACAAAAAAAAACTGTATTATACTAATAAAAAAAAAAAGTGATAATTACAGTCCAATCGAATGCATATGCGTCTGACATGTTATTTTGCACTTACGTCTGATAGCGAAGCAATGCGGTGGCGAAGTGCGATAGCTTTTAATTACGATACTTGAGAAGAAATAATCGACACGCGTCGACGGAAACGACGACAAAAAGCGCGCGATATAAAATCGGACCGGGTTTCGCAACTAAACTGCCAACGCGACGCCATTACAATTATTGCCAACGGATTAGAAGCGCGTTAAAGATAAATTGCATTTCATTTAGATCGCGAAACACGCCGCTTGTGTTCGATCACGCGAACACACAACTTCGTCTCGGAGTTAATTGCACGTACTACTTTGCTCTACCTCCCGTAACGGAGAAACGAGAAGTTTGTATCAAGTGCGCAGCACTTCTCTGTCAAGATATTAGATTAAGTTTAGGCAATTTCGCATGACAATTAAATTACACGCGAGTTATTCTTGGAGCTCATTATTTCGCGGAGATACTTTCGCGTGTAATTTTTACGCGAAGTGTGTTCACTTTTTTAAATTAACGCGAGGAGACGTTTCATAGCTTCGGCAATACACGATTGCCTCATGCGAACAGCTCCGCTGCCCTGTGCTTAAGAAAATTGAAAAACTTTTTAGTTTTAATAAGCTTCGTACAGTAATTTCCTTAATTTGACTATCTTTCTTCAAACTATATATTGGTGGCCATACGTATTGAGCGGGAAAGGGCTTAAACCGGTTTGTAACGGATCCGCTAATTTCGTGCATGCGAGGCGGACGCGAAAGGGATGACCGAGTCCGATTTCGCTAGCTAGGAAATTAGACGAGGAAGCGCGAGAGAGAATTACTCACAACCGGATGTATCGCGAACCGGTTTCGGATTCCGCGCGCATGCAGAAAGCGCTCCGATCTCGATCTCGTAAAACGAAACAGAACGCGATATCTCGTCGATGCAAAAGAGAAAAGAAATCAGAGAGTGAAACAGAGTCAAATAAGCATTGCTAACACATCGCCTCGTCTATAATCAATCTGGGTTAGCCGGGCGATCATTAAGGATTCAACGGCAAGTCGTTCGTCGTCACTCGCACGACGGAAGGATAATACACTCGCAAGAGAGAGACAACGCGATCGCGCGCGTACGATCCGAGACGAGCGATACCGCGGATCTCATGAACCTCTAATTGCGCGCAGCCGCTATTTAATGCTCGCCCACTCCGAGGCTACAAGAGAGCGCGGCGACGATTAAGAATGCAGTGGATTGCCAGCGGCGAGCGTAATGGCGTCGTTAAGTGCGCTAATGTGATTACTGGCTGAAAGGCGACGGACAAGTCTCTATACGGCGACAAAAACACACCGTGCGATTTATGTTTGCGAACGGCGCAGAAATGCAAGTTGCGCGAAAAAATGCGGCCGCGTCTTTTTCGCATCTTCTCCTTTCTCTTCACTCTCTAATTGTTTTTTAATTTTTTTTTTTTTTTTTTTTTTAGATGCTATCGCAAATGTTATTACTAATTGCGAGCGAGTTTGTACATTTTTTTATCGATTCATTGCTTTCTTATATTTATTGTTATAGTTTTTTAATATTAAAATTTTGAGAGAGAAGTAAAAAAAGAGAGAGAGAGAAAGAGAAAAGCAAAATAAATTATTACATTCTTTCTTTATTTAAATATGTTAACACATAAGTTTTATCTCGTGATTTTATAATTGTTTTAACTCGTGCATTTTATAATTACGTACACAAACATCGAGCACTATATACAATGCTGCGATCACGAGGAAGTAAACACGCGACAATAATTTCACAATGCTGATAGCCACCATATATGATACACATGTATGATGATATAGTCTCGTGAAGACGCATGCTATTTATCGATATTGTACAATTTTTATGTCTTTTCGATATACAACCGTTTGTTTTACACATGTCGCAACAGGTATCTTCCGGCGGAAAGAACTTTTTTTTTATAATTAAACACACAATTAAGTTAAGTTTATCTTTTTCTCTGCCGACTCCCCATATTTTCCGCGATTTTTGCAATACGAGTTTTTATGACGAAGTAAGAATATCCGAAATTTTTACAATGAAATTTTAGTGCGCAGTTTTCCAAGAATGTAAGATTTTTACAGACCGGTGTGTTTTAGAACTTATTCTCATGATCTCTCAGTTTAATCTAAATTTATCGGTGGTAAAATCTTCTAACGAAGCATTTTTATCCATTTGTCATTCCGTGTATGTTTCTTGGCTTCGAGAACCACATCTAATTTGCATCGAGTTTCTTTCGTCGTCGCTGAAAAGCACTATAAATCTGCGAAGATTCGAGAATTCGATATCTCTAGATCACCATCTGCTTAAGGCGTCTGGCGGACGCTCGTTAATTCTAGTGCGAACAGATAAAATTTACGTGCAATTTGTTGGCAGCGATTCGTCGGTCGCAGTCGCCGGCCTAGCATTCTCGATGCATGAGTGCCTCGCCATTTAGGATGCTAATTATCGCTCGAGTTGCCAAACGGTGCTTTCTCCCTCCTCCCCCCTCCCCCCCCCCAACGCCTGATGAATCGCGTATATTCTTAATTAACGGATGCAGTGCGCGACCAACACTCATCCCAGGTCGGGTGTATCCGGGATTAAACTAGGCTGATATAGAACGAGGATCTCATTGTTGCCAGTGAAGAAGCTCCACAAGATCTTTCCACGTCGTGAAATTTACGGTAGAGTTAATTTAAGAATTGAAATGCAAATACTAGACAAATATAATCATAGACTTGAGTATATTTGCTTACGCGTTTCCCTAATAAGTTAATAGTTAAAATATTGAAGTTATAACAGATGCGAGCAAACGCGTTTGCTCGGACAAACGTAGGCCGTCGGATAGAAAAGCGCGTCGTAATGTAGACAGACCGAGAAGTGGTACACTCTACGCCAACAAGCTCTAAATAAGCTCGTTAAGTCGTAAACTGAATTAGCCCTAAAACAAACCCGTAACTTAACCTTTTGCAACTTGAAAAGAACTTTTATTGCGCTGTACTAACAACCGAGATGATTTGATTCTTCAAATAGAATTTTCTAATAATGATATGTCATAGCGATATTTCAATAATACACATCTCAGAAAATATACGAGTAAAGATTTTCAAAAATTTTGCTTTTAAAATTCATACAAATATTCAAAAAATTTTAACTGCCTTATTTATTACAAAGCGATATATCGTGAGAGAACAATCACTACTATTATTTATAAACTAGTACAAATTGAGGAAGTAACGAAAAAATTATTCTTTGCTTTAAGTTAACATAGTAACTCGAATTATTAAATTCCATATTTTTCTAAATTCTTAATTTTACAGCAATTATTTCTTTAAAAAATAGCTATCTTCAATCTTTTCACACAGAAATAGAAAAAAATTAATTGAAACATTTATAACTCTCTATAGTTATTCGTAAAACTGTTATAAAGTCTTGAGACTGATAAGTCTCAAAGCGAGAAAGAACACGCTATTTCACTATAAAGAAGACAGTAATCGTAAGGAAAATGGAGCCCGATGAATTTTCTTGTGCGCGTTTTCGTTCTCGACTGTACGGAATTAGGAACTGTCTTCGTGACGGACTACATTACGGCTTCATGACACCATGAAGATACGATTAAATTGTTTTACGACGATGTTGCAAAGTGCGTTCCATCGTTTACGACTATTGCTGCCGGCAGCGATGTGTGAAATGAGCCGCGTTCGCGTTTATCACTTTAACGTCTGACATTTCCATCAACCTTGTTTGTTGTTTCTTTTCGGAACTTACGTTCCGTTTGCAACAGTCTATTTCTCATGTTTGCCATTGTCGCAAAATTGATTTTAAATGTCTCCGAGATATCAATGTACGTATACATATATGTATGGCATTAAGTATCATTTTTAAGTATCATTTTGAAAGTATCTAAGAGAAAAGAAAAGACAGAAAAAGAAAACAAAAGGAAAAAGAAAACAGAGAGATACTATACACAGTCATAACATCAGCAAGTGTTATATTTAGTGATAAAAATTCAGAAAGTGCTGACTAATGATAAATCACTCAAGTTTTACAGAATTGAAGTGACAGCTGGAACGATTCCTAATGTATATAAGATTACAACATACTTCTTGTTTGTCCAAACGCATTATATCACTTGTTATCAATGTACATATACGTGTGTATAATTACATAAGATTATTTAGATAATTATAATATTAATAAAAAATTCAAAATAATACAAACTTTTCTCTAAATAAATTTTACTCCGAAATTACTTCATTACTCTGATAATATTATTAGTTTTACTTGTTTCCATTAAATGATACGTAAACAGAAAAGTTGTTAATTATTTTTATTCGATTATAGAAAGTCTTCAAAAAAAACTTACGATGATCTAGAGGAGATTCGGCGGCAAATTCCTTAACGATTGGACATTCTAGACTGGTATCAGCAGTAGCAGCAGCGTTGCCAATGCCCTGCAGGTGGTAATGCCCGAAGGACGGACCCCTCGGCGCCATGATGGCCGCGATGCTGAAGTCTGTCGTTCCCCTCTCCCCCTTCGCAGGCATCCCTCCTTGCACCCGACGACACTCAGACTCTCTCTTTAGTATCTTCTAATTTTTTTTTATTTTATAAGTTAATTTTATATCGTTCTTTGCGTTTTTTTTTAACTTCACTTCTAAATCCTCCACTTTTCTTCTTTCCTCTTCTAGAGGAGAACCACCACAGGTGAGAAAGCTTTTGCAGCTCTCTCTTCTTATCACCAGACAATTTTTTGTGTTATCATGATAGTTGCAGCAACTAGAAAAGAGAAGCTTTCATCTCTCACGTCGACTGCTCACGCGGTGCAACTATGAATCCTGTTATCGATTCATTCATGGTGACACAAGAGATTTTCTAGAATTCCGCAAATTGTCACTACGTACTCTGACCTCTACTGACTACGAGCTTAGACTGTTCGAATTTCCGGTATTATTGCTTGTGTTATTTTTGTACAAACTTCTTATACAAATGGGCGCACAATCACGACGCGTCTGCGCTGCTCGACTTCCCGATCACCACTGGCTTGCTGTTCCTCCTCCCACGCGCACCGACTGCCCCACCACGACGCAACAAGAGGACAGCAGCATGCTGCAGCAGTCACATAAGCGCAATGCTTGCGCGCGCAGTATCGATCAGCTGTGGGAGGAGCCTACTGCTCGGCAGCTTTGCTTTACCGATTGGGCTTGTCTTCTTCCCTCTCTACCAAATCGTGACCTACCCGCGGTCACGTGATATAATGGAGCGGCACAAGAGTGTGTCAGCAACCATGCGGTGAGGGCGGTGCGTGAGAAAGGTGCTTCTTCGCTCGCCACACCCCGAAAAGCACCACCACTACCACCATCTCCATATCACCACCAACTACAACTATCTTCCCCACCTAGCTCGACTACTACACGGCGACGCTGGGCACTCCGGAGTAACGTGGCAGCGACACGGTGGCCGTGCAACGACGAAAGAGATCGATCGACCTCTCGCGCCGGATGGCCGGCGTTCGTACGTATGTACCTCTACCGCGCAGTGGCGTAGAATGGGGGTGCGGAGAGCAAGAATCGCATACTTCGTTGTCTGTTGATTAACACGAGCACTTAGATCTCCGCGCTCAGCTTAGAAATGTTTTCTCTCTAATTGAACAATTTGCTTTATGTAAGAAGAAGATTGGAAAAAACGTTCGGGTTAATAGTTACGTAATCAAAGTTCGTTGTCATGCAAGTTTAACCAGTGTCTCAATGTTGTTTGATCGAGCACGAAAATTGATTCGCGTGCAATATAAACAACATTCATTAGAAAAAATAGCCGCAGTTTATTGCAATTGACTTAAGTATTATTATATCCTGTTATGTCTTCTGACGGAAGTGCGCTCTACGTTGCGTTGATTTTTCTAGAGAAGATAGCGATAGCGTGAAGAGAATTTATTTGAGCTGTGTTTTTCCGAAGACAGTGGGATACGTATAGCCTAAAAACCTTCACAAATCCTGAGAGAATTGATTGTGTAAGAATAATCATCGGAACTTTGCTGAGGGGGTGTAACCTCGTCGTCGACAATGTGCGATCGTTTGTCAGTCGTAATTTGCGCGAAAAAGATCGTATCTCTGTAATAGTTACTCGATTGGCTATCGTATAGCTTTTATTTGACATTAACTCTCGTATTTTCCATCGTTACATTAAAATTTACCCTAACCTTTTCATTATCTGCGACATGACTGATAGCGATCCTCATCACTATTTTTATCTTTCGTTTAAAAATTACGAGACTCCGATATTGTATTATTATTTAACTATTATTAGCTCAACAAAAACGTATCTCATGTACGTCGGTATTTTTTCGCGTTTCATCAACATTTTAGACATTAATGTTTTTTTTCCGCCTCGCAGTATCTTGCAATAAATTTTTACTCGAGGCACGTACTCGCGGATGTTCGCTGAGAGCGGTAAAATGCGCGATCGAATTCCGTGAGTATTATCATCAAAAGCGGGATGAGAGCGGAAGAGATGAAAAAGACGGATAGATGTTACGGTGAACGGTAATAAAATCGCTGAACAAAGCAGTCGAAGACGCAATCGGGAACCGTTAGAAGAGGCGTCGTATGTGTACGACACACATATCGATCTATCACACACCACAAACGACGAGACAATTTCAACTCGGTCTTAGTCAAGAAAAATGGCAGGACGCGCGAGAAAAAGAGAGACGAATTTACGACGTGTGTTTAGGCACTTTGGTTTTTACCTAGCCTCCTTTATTATACTAATTTCTCGGGCATGTCAAAATACCTATCATGTAGCAACCTTTCGAATTCTATTTGATACGCTGGGTGCTTCCGTAGTTGAGCGCATAAAAGACTCCCTAAGGCATAAAATATGAAGCCCGTGTCGTCTCACCGCCAACTCCTCTTTCATCTCGGGGTCGCTTTCAGGTAGCTGGAAAGGAACTGGCTCGCGCGCAAGTCGTCAAGTCGTCTGTCGTGAACCGCAAGCCAGTTCCCCCGGAACGATTCTCCCTCATCCCGAAGCACTTCCCGTGCTCTTTCAAAGCGTGTTTGCCGGTACGCGCCACCGTCGTCACCCGTGGTGAAGTTTGCCATTTAACGAACTATACGACTGTATCCACTTAACTGCGTGCACGGTCGCGCTTCACAGTCATGTGGATCTGCTTAAGGCGATCTTTTAAGATCTGCCGTGTTAAACGGGAATATTGTGACTGCATAGCCTAAGCGTGGAATTAGGGACGATTTTCTCGCTTGCGGCAAGTATAAAAGATTTTATCATCTGTGAATATCTCTGAACTTGTAGGAAAAACGCGTTTTGAAATTCGGATAACGTCAGTTATATTGTCTTCGCACATGTTGTAATACAAATAAATCGAAATTATTGTAAAATTGTTTTCCGAATTCTGCTGACAACAATTTTCCCCGATGAGTCGCTCGCTTCTACGCCAGTTGTTGCTCGTGGCAGCCGGCTGGGACGGCGGCAACAGCAGCAGCTCGGATGCAAATTGCATCTCGACGGTTCGCGGGTGGGAAAAATAAACGAGAAATAAAACGAAACAGGCTGGCGCGGAAGGAGAGGAAGGGAGGATACGCGATGACGGAGATGCAGGAGGGGAGGAAGTATCAAGGTGGAGAGGTGGATGCGGAGAGCCGGTAGGGCCATGACAGGGTGCGAGCCGCAAGGGAGGGAGGTACACGAGAGTCATTCATCATCCGAGGAGAAGAGAGGCCTGCGCGAACACACCACTGTAACCACACCATAGGACCGATGGTGGTGGAAGGCTCTGCTGAAGAGGTGGAAGGCCACCCACGCGGAACGATCGGGTTCGGTGGCGATCCTAAAGCTGAATACACCGACACTAGCGAGACTGATTCTATCGCGCGATCTCTCCATGTATGATTGGCGCGGTCAGGTGATCAGCGACACGCGTTGGATTTCTGATTAATTTAATTTCTGTGCATCATCTCTGAGAAAGATTGTACTTTAAATGTAATTTAAAACGATTATTATTGAATATCTATATAGGTCGAATCTGATAGATACGTGCGCAAATCTATGCTATATAAAAATTAAAATTAAAATTCTTATATAGTTTGTACGCGAAAAAACAAACGGAGATTATTACCCAAGTTATCTTTAAATCAGTTTCACCCGCATTAGAACCTTTTCCCTTGATAAGACCGCTCGCCAGAAGCCAGTCGAGTAGACTTACAAACTCTGAGCTCTCATGGCACGAGCTTCTCGGCTGTTCTCAAGTAGCTTCTGGAGAGGGTAAACACACGGTTCTTCTCCAACCACCCCCGTCCAGCCTCGAGCGATCCTAATAATAACGACGAAATTGCCGTTCGTGGCAGCGATAACGAGGAGACGATGTCGGGGAAAGACATCGAGTGTCCTGTGTCGAATGGGGCAGAAAGAGAAAGAGAGAGAGTGAGAGTGAGTGCAAGCGGAAGCGGGGAGAGTGGAAAAGGGACATCATCAGCGACTTGTGGAAAGACACGAGCTTCCGACGACTTCGAGGGCTGCTAAGTTCGAGGACTCAATTCTGCTGTTCAAGAGTGTCGCGGCGCCAGCCCTTTTTTAAGAGCCTCTGGAAAGTAAAACATAACGCCATGTAAAACGAGAACTCGTATATGTGTTTCTCGTGGAATGCGTTTCCCGTGAGAAAACTGTGTCTTCGAGAAAAATTTAAAACGGATTCTTGCTTAATTTCTGAAAACTATGATTGTGTGAAGGGATTTAAAAGAGAATATGACATTAAGTGAAAATTAAATTACACACATTTTAAATCAATAGTGTCAATAACACTTTCCATTATTTATTCATATCTTCCTATATAAATTTAAGTATCAAATATTCGTCAATCAATTCGACGATTGACTTGTGTGATGAGTGTATTTGGACATATTTTTACTAGCCATTTCCATTTTTTATATTACATATTGAAACATCCTATAATCGCGGAGATGTTCTTTCAGAGTGAGAGAGCCGATAACTACGCGCATAAAACATACATGTATATTTCAGATCGCTCTTTCTTCGCGGGTCACTCTGCGTAGGCGAAAAAAAAAAAAAGATAAAGCGTTCAAGAGAAGCAAACAAGAAGAGACTACAGAGAGAAAGTATCAAGAAAGAGAAAATAGTGCGGCATAAAGAAAAGAAAAGGAGAAGATAAAAGAGAAAGGACAACGGGGTAGAAGAGGCGTAAAGAACACATGTAAAGGGGCAGGAACCGGGCTATGTATTCCATGAATAACTCATGACGGAACACACAGAGAAACATTTGCTTTTTCGTATGTATCTGCAATCATGTTCAAAGTAGTTCTGTATGTTTGTTCGCATTGACGCCTCCCCGCTCTTTTCCTCGCGACGATGTGGATATATGGGAATTAACGACGAGCATACGGTGAGACTGTGTGCTCCGTTTAACTCGATTTAAATGGCTTACAACGAGGAGACAAAATCGATCTCAAAAGTATCTAAAAGTATCTAAAAGTGTCTAAGAAGAAACTGCTGACGAAACTTTTTTTTTCGTTATAAATCGCAACGTACCGTGAATCGATCAATCTTGATGGCCAAATCTTATGTTGCTATATTCTCATAAAAATCCAACAATAAGCGCGTAACGCGAAGACTTGCTTCGTCATTACAAAAATCTATCACTTTTTGACACGCACACAATTATACATAAATAAATTGATCATGCACGTTATGTATACGTTTTACATCAAATATTTAGAAAGAAAAGAGTAAATTTTTCGCGACTGCTTAATTGTGTGTGTTATCTCAGTTTGGAGAGAGTTCAAAAATGAGAATCCTCAAGCGGAAAGGCTTAAATACGTACCTAAGTTTGCGGTGGACCGCATCATATATACTAACGCACCTACCTGCTGAAGTCGTTGCTGCTACGCATAAGCGTGACGCGCCGGTAGGTAGGTATATCGTTTGGGCCTATTCGGAATCATCTACCTGCCACGATTGCCGGCGATTGCCGGCGATTGCCGGGACCCAGCGCGATATAGGCGTCGCACGATGCTTATCTAGGTCCACGCGCGCCAATGTACACGTACAGATATATATAAAAGGACATGTACGAGCGATATGTTTCGAGAAGAGATAACGTGATTATTTAATTGCTTCATTAATTTACTTGTCTTCCACTGGCTGATTGCTCAATTTGATGGCATTCTGCTCGGTGGATATCTTAAAATACATCTTCACTTAAAATACGCAACTAGCAAGAACGGTACTCAACATAATTTAAACGTCCAAATCGTCTGAAAATAAAAATAGCAGTAATTTAACTCGCGTTAGTTAGTGTGGGAATGTTACACCGACCGTAAGTATGCGCGCCAATTTACCAAACGTTTCTGAAGAGTATGCTTGCAAAAAATATATTTTTATCCGAGAGAAGTATTTTTATCAATTCTTACCAGATGATGATCGTTGCAGAAAACGCGCAATAAGAACAAATTATAGTTTCCACGATCAAAAATGAACGTCGTTGCTATTATCGTCTCCACGTCGTCGTCAGGTAGAATCGCAGAAAATCGGTAAGAATTGAACAACGATGTTCTCGGAAATACCGCAATACTGAATCTTTCACGCGGCACGTATTTATGAGCGAACCGAAGATAAAATGTTATGTCGCGGTAATAGACTAACCCATTTTCTCAAAGTTTCTTCGACATTTCAAGTGAGTGGGTGAGCTAATAAAAAGCAGCATCCATCACTTGATTAATATTATTAATTGCTTGATCGAAAATATATTGAAAGATAAGTGTCAAATAAGATAACTACGGAATAAATGTTGTTAATGTAATATTTAAATATATAACGCAAGAAAGAAAGAGAAATATAAAAAAATGCAGTGAGGGGCTATAACATTTCTTTGTATCCTCTGTGATTATTTAAACGTGAATTTAATATTTTTATATGCCAAGTACTTACTATGTGTGTGAAGCAGCTTGAATAACAAGAGATTGTTGTAATATACTTTCGAAATTCTGAGATCGTCTGAGAGAGACATAGAAAAGACACAGAATTTTGTGACTAGGCTACAAATTGACCACAAAATTTGAATGGTTAATTTCAGGATTCTATAGCTAGAAATGTAACCACCAGAAATGTGACCATCAAATGTTTTGAGATCAATCATAAAACTTTCCCTGTAGCTCTATTTGGACTTGGAAACACACAGTTTGAAATGTTAATTCGATTAAGCTAAAGTTAAAATTACAACTTACCGTATTTCAAGACATTATTGATATTATTATTATTATTAGCACTCATCGTCGAGATGTTTTGTGTCTAAAAAGAAATGAATTGTAAACGCGGTAAATCTGAAGAGCGCGAGGTAGATAAATCCGCTTTTTTATTGAAAAGATAAAAAAAAAAAGTGAGAAAAAAGAGAGACCAGCTGAGCGGATAGGCGAATCGACGGAAATCTTTTCAATAAGCACAAAGCCCATAGTCACGTGGGTGAGCCTCACGGGAGGATGGAATTCCAGGAGGACCGGCGTTACAACGTGTTTCACACTTCGGGTTTCATCCGCCCACGCCCAAACAAATATATAATGCGACATTAGAATAACAAATAGCGGCTGAAGGCGTCCACGCCTGAGAGCCGCGGGGTACCGTAGGTGTGCATCTAACATAAATACTAATACGGACATAAATAAGTGCATACGCATCTCCTCCTTCTCCTCTGGAATTGGAAATAGAAAATTCTGCGTATTCTCGAGGGGAAACGCAGTGAAGGGAAAATACGGGGAGAAAAGTCATGAAAAATGATCTTTCGTTAAAGCAGGATTAAGTACTTAATCTCCTCAAAAATTTCTTCGTGAGAAAAAAAACTAAATTTTATAATAGCGTGTTATATTCGACTTACATTTAACTTAGCGATTATTATCATCGCTGAATAAGTTTCTCGTGATGTTTTATTACATTTGTTTTTATTTTATGAATAAGTCAAAAATAGTTGAAAAAAACATATTTGAATATTTAATAAAAACATATTTAAATAAAGTTAATAAAACCATAATTTTTTTACATTTTCTATTTTGATTCTTTGTAAGATATATTTTATTGCATACATTGAACACATGGAAGTTCTTTCAGGCTGGTGAAGAAAATAAAAACTCGATTTTTTTTGTTTCATTTCTCTCTCGAAGAATATATCAGTAAAGTGCGGAGTCTTTTTAGTCCAGAATGCCATCAGATGTCTCTCTATATTGTTAAAGCGTCACTAATGTGCGCTACCGTAGTGGATGATAAAACGCAACAATGACGAACAGAAGTCGCGGCATAAAAAAGTAACGCCGATTATATAATTTTCCTCTCTTCGTCGTGCCGGTCATATCGCACTCAGCGATTTCCATCCTTCCAACCCTTCGCCGTTGCTATCCTGCGGGATGTAGTTACACGATGCCAAATGGCCGCCCGGGGACTCTAATCGAAATTAGTTTTTTAATTGAGGGGACTTATTTAGTCGTTAAGACCCGCAGGGTGATGCGCAGGAGGGGAGAAGGACGTAGAACGACACGAACGAGCACTTTGACTTTTCCTCCGGTTATTTTCCTTCAGCCGCTCAATCTGCTTTTTTATATATATAAGCGGCCACCCTCTTTTTACGCGCTGTTGCTGCCAGGCTGTAATTATTGTGGTATCGTTATGGCTGCTTATCGAGGCATGGAACATTCGATGGTTGCGTAATTATCAAATTCATTGACTTTTTAAGGTATAAACGTGCAAAGTAAAAATACACTCTACAATCTCTTGGAGAGAATAATAATAATGTGTCACAACACTGACAAATATGTGATTGTACACATTACGTAAGTAAGATACTTTCAGCTCTTATTCATGACGTTATTTAATAAATTAAAGATGCTCGTTAATTTTTTAATAATAGAATTGTATTTAGCTTCTGTTGTCAATATGTTGATATTAGTTATTTGTGTGTAAGGTCTCTTGTTTACAACTTAAATCTTGCGAATCAATTAGCATAACTCGCCGGGCGTGTCCAAAATAGCCTGTGAATTTCACGAATGTTACGGAACAAGGCCGGGCCATTAACCGGATAAGTTTCTCGACGCCACGAGGAGAGAAAGGTCGCGAAGGATGAGGTCGGTCGGCAGAACGACAAGGAGAGAAGGACGAAGAGAGAAATAATGAGGAGGATGAAGAGAGTACCCGGCATAATTCGCGCTCAAATATCGCTCCAGAAGACGGAAAGGAGAACGGGCGAGAAACTCGGCGATGCGGGACGTTCCCGGGTAATTTCATAATTAGCGGGAAGCAAAAAGCGAGTTCCATCAAGCGATCTCCGGTTGGGGACTGGGAATATTAAGAGAATCTCGAAAATTAATAATGTGATCGTTATACACGACATTTTGACTGGATGCAAAAAGTCATAATTACAGAAGATGTTCTTTTTTTAAACCAATTAGAAAATGATAAGAAATCAAGAAGGATCGAGCATAGAAGCAAATAAAAACGGCGATTTTTTTTTAATTATAATGCAATATATATATATATACAGACGTTTCGACTATTAAAGGAAGGTAAACTTAAGATACCTTCATTTGATTTCCCGTCTCTCTTCGAGCATTTTTTTCGGACCAAACGAGAGAACAAGCAAATTTACTTTACGAGTCCTCGCCAGCCCCCGTTTTTAGTCACTCGTAAATCTGGCCACGGCCCCGTGCCACGGTCTGTCCGAGGGGAAAGAAGCGTCAGCCCCTTGAGCCGCTCTCTTCGTAGATTTCTCCTCGAACGGGACAGTCCGGTCGATAAAACAATTGCCGGGGGGATAATCGACATTATTTACGCCGGATTCGCTGTAGGATATATATAACGAGAAGGGAAGCGATCAGAGATGTTAGAGAAGGGAGAAGAGAACATTTCGTGTGTGTAACCACGGAGAGTGGAGAGGTCCGCGGAATATCTCCCCGGCGGTTATAAGCCCGGGGGATGATCTCTCAGCAGTGGATGGCTTACGGCTTATCCCATCCTGCCCGCCCTCGCGGTTAAAGTGGCTCCAATTAGACACGTCGCTGAATCTCGATGTCAACCGAGTGTGCAAACCGTCCCTCTCTGTTTTCGAACTCCCCGCTGTTCCCCGGAGACGAGCGGATGCGGCTCTGAAAGCTATCCTCTCGCGCCCGATTTTCGAAAGCACCTCCGATCCCGAAGAGCCCAACTTTACGAGGATTTAGCAACCGCCGCGTGTCTATTACTGCCGCGCGTCGATCAGTTCGCCGCTAATGGGTCGTCGTGTAATCACGCGCGAAAGGGCTGCAATTAGCTCCGGATGAGTTTCCAGGTGTAGGAGAGAGATGTCGAACGGAGATCATCGCCAGATCCTCTTACGTTAATAATACGCGTTTCAGCTAAATCTCATTAATGTAGAACTATTTACAAATAAATAAAAGTATATGTATATATATGTATATATATATATGTGTGTTTTTCATATGTATATATATTTTTGTTTAATTAAAACTCAACTTTTTTAATAATCTACGTAGTAAAACTTTTAGTTATTCTATAAGCTAAGAGAATCTATATTTCAGAATCTATATTTCAGACTTCGAAAACTCAAACTTATAGATCGAATAATTTGAAATTTTCAGAATCATGGATATTACGAATTCATTAGATTCGATCTAAGAATTGTGCAGTCTTCCAATATATGTCGGCAGTGCGTTTTTTAGCGCGGCTTGCCACCGACAAAGGCTGATTTTTTCTAGTTATCGAGTATTACGAAAAACGGTCGACAGATGCCATGAAATCGCGTGTCGATGTTTAACAGGCGGACAGATTTTCGTTTAAGGCGGCTAAACTGCTTAAAAGACCGCGCGGCCCGATTATATGCGACCATTGTGTCGGCCATCTTTGTCGATCGGGGCCCTATTACGTCGAGACCGGAGCCGGTTAGACTCGCGAACGCAAAATGACAGGTTTTGACAGCCCGCCGGCATAATATTCGGCCGCAAAAAATTGTCCGATTTTCTCTTTTCTCTGACGACAATGGCACTTCGCGGCTTGCTCGAAAAATGGCGGGTATATATAATTGGCGTGACGTGGTAGCCGTGCTTCCGTTATGGTTCGCGTGTCCTAATCGCTTGTCGCTTAAATTGCCGCCAATTGTTGAACCGATCGCGCACCGTGTGTCGCCATTATGCATCGTAATTGGGGTCGTAATTGCAGACATCTAGTCAGGAAGTGATCTTCTTTCTAAAAAGATCCAGACGCCGACAGCGAAACATTCAATGGCGATGGTCCATCAGCTACTTTGTTAGAGGCCTGTTAATCTTCTCGTCGACGCTCGCCAGACAATCTATTATTATTGTCACATCCATTATGGTGTTCCCATTGTCATTCTAGACGCTATTGTAGTTAATATTTGATATGCCATTTTATTTACATTGTTCTACATAATTCGATCAATTATTGCAAATGGCACAATAATGTGATTACGAATTATTTTCAATATTTTATCTTTATTATCTCAACAATGAAAATAAAACTCTAAAGTGATAACATATATAAATGTTTAATTCACAACAAAGACAACAAATGTAAAGGTTTTAAGCTAAAAAAAATCATTTTATATCTTTCATCCCTGCAATGTCAAAAAATGTCTCTTAACATGCGTAATTGGCGTTAAGAAAGAGCCAATGTACTTATCGGCACAACTTCACCCTCGGAGTGAAAAGATCTGTATACACGCGGTGAAGCAATTTCCGCGAAGATCTGCCAGAGTCGACAAAGAGCGAGTCTTCGATCGCAACGGAATTCCGAATAAGCGAACGCGTACGAAGAGAGAATACTGAGGGGTTGCTGCGTGCGTTCTCGCGCGCACACACACACTGGGACCCTATTATGTAGGAGATTATGGTAAAGTGACTAGCTGCCAGGGGTGGCGCAATTAGGGCGTCACGAGGGTAGAGATGGAAACGATGAAGAAGGTTGTCGAGGGTTGAAGGATAAGAAGAGAGGTAGAGAGACAAGAAAGGAGTTGGTTTGCACAGAGGGCGGATCGAGACGCGCCTTAGTGGCGGATTCGCCGGAATTGCTGTATACACACTATATACACACGTTCTCCGTATTTTCGTGTCTTACATAGTTTCGGTAGACATCTCAAATAAAACTTAAACTCACGCAAGATTGACACTATTAAAATTCAAAATGTCACAGAATTTTTAATATAATTTTAATATAATTTTGCAATAACTCAGATAAAAAATGTTGAAACAAGTTCAGTATTTAAATTTTATTTTGTAAACACAAAATATGCAAATGATGTTTAGAGACAACTTTATCTCTACAACACGTAAAAGCATTCTTTTCAATTCTCTTACAATTCTATATTTTACAATTTCTATAAAATACTCGAATCGCGTTGCAATACTTTTCTCAGATTTTCCAGCGTATTTCATACCTGAATTTTTTCCGCATCAATGTAGCGCGCAAATGAAAACCGACGACGCGGTGTTTACCGCAATATTCATACCACGACCAGACACGGTGGCTGCTCCTCGCGAGCTCCTCGCACTCGACAAAATAGGCGTGTCCGCACACGTGGACGCGTGTTTGTAAGTGCATGCGTGACGAGGAGGTACGTCAGTCAGTCAGTCACTTACTCACTCACTCACTCGCTCGGACCCTTCTGCCGGGGGTGCATGCGTAATGAGGCATCCGCGCCATTTCTCGCCCCCTTTTTATTCGCCTCCCTTCCCACCGCAGAAGAGATCCCTCCTACAAGTCCCTTATCCCAAACCCACCGCTGCCCTTCGTCGACGATACGGACGAGTCGACGGAGTATCCAATTCGCCCTGCGGCTCGATTCGCCGGGGAAATCCTCGTGCAAATACGCTCGCAACTGCTGGCTTTACCTATGTAAACATCCTCCTGCTTCTCTTGCGGACGTGCCTATGGAAATTGGATCTCCAAATTCGATACCGCAAATTTGCATAGATGTAGCCGAAGAAATTATTCCTTCGTGTGAAATTATTCGTTTCAGCCTTCACCTCCTTTATCAGTCGAAATATTGTTTTTTACCAGAATATCAGAAAGTGAGAGTTCGATATTTATTTTAGACTACACCGTAATTGGAAACACAGAAATCTTTGTTACGTTCGAGATTTGTTTTTCGATTAACCTTGATATAACACGGAGAATCTGCGTGAGGGATATACGATATTATTTTCTAATCCGCCGAATTACTGCGCCCTTTGTCATTATATGCAGTCGGGTTCGCGCACTCGCGTTATCCTTTGTTTGAGCAAACCTGGAGGCAGAATGTTGTGGACGCAGAAGTGCAAATAATAAAGTGTCAGTCACAAACTCAACCGAGGTAGTGAAAGCAGATTGACAGAAAACGAACGTGACCCTCAAAGTCAACCCCCTTCCTACATTAACTGCTTTAAAAACTGACACGCATATAGAGTTTCACACACTTATGTAATGCACATTTTTGCAGAATGCAAGATGAAATTCAATTATTATTTCAGTCTTACTTAAGCGAATTCATCAAAAGCAAACAATATCAAACGAAACGCAAGAGCTCTCATTTCACAACTTTTACTGCAAACAGTTTTTCTGACGACAAGTCAAGACATAACATCAGCCATGAATGCAATATTAGTGTGACCGTTTCTCTACGGAGCACGCGCGTTTAATATTTTAATTAATATAAAATGTACAATACTCTCTCCTTGATATGGCGCTCACATAACGCTACGGAATAGATTGAGAGAAAAACGACCGATGGTAATCTTTCGCGTTATTCTTATTCGAATTTAAAGCTATATTGCATTTGTGCTTAATTCAATCCGTGTGCTACACGCACGCACACTTGAATTACACTGTTACAAAATTTTTTGCGCGCATGTCCCACATGTTCCATCTGTTACAAAATCTTTGAATGCTAATCGTAAAGTTATACGTACGAGAAAAAAAAACATATATCTCAAAAATAGTTATTTATCTTCTTAACCGCTAATGAGAGTGCAACATGCATATTTGATCTGTTAATTAGAAAGCGTCACTATATGTATGTATAGACTTAATGGACAAACGGATATTTTGTTGCGCGATAACTGCAAAGTGCCTAATCGCCTAATAAACGGTGGAAGAAGGATGCGTGGCCAAGATATGTGACTGGATTGACATGTCGACCATAACGAGTCATTATGGATTATTGGGGTCACGCGAATTCGATGCCTTCTCCGATTATGGTTGTATATGATTGGCAATAAACTGTCATGCCTCTCTCGATGCCTGACAATCCGAGTCTCGCTGTTGATCGATCGACTTCATTTCGACATTTTTGAAAACCGTCTTCGTTTGTATATAAAAGAGTGTGAAGAATTTCTCTTTTTTATAAAAACTCGCGAGAAATTTTGTACCAATTCTAATACATTTAAAATTGTTTTGTATTTGATTACAATTTGAAATCAATTTGCATAATGATAAATGTATTACTATTTAAACTTGCTGTTTCAAATATAAAACTATTAAATCCTATTAAATATAAAATACTATTAAAATTTATTGTTTTAAATAAAGTATTACATACACTAGTTCCCACTTATATAATTTTTTTTCTTTTTTATTGAAAAATAAAATATACTACTACAAGCTTATATAGCGTATTATATACCGCCGAAAATATACTTCTTTTCTGCAAGTATCATACGTGCTGCCATCTAAGAGCAGCAAACTCCATTAGTATCATGAACATCACCGATCAAAACATTGCACCCAAGTTTGATTTCGTAAATAAATTAATACGTTAAACCGACACGTTATCTTTTTATTATTTTCTTTTTATTATATTCGTGTCTCATTAAGTGTCAAACATCATATAAAATCAATGATGTCAATGTGTGTTACTTGATATCATATCTTTTTGCTAACAGCTATTTATAATCCTCTCGAAATAAAAATAAATTTTTTCATCTTTACGAATTGAAATAATAATCGAGCTGTTTCGGTTCTCTCGAATAATTTGTTTGAGAAATTCCGAAGCTGATGCCTAATTTTCCCAATCCCTTTTGCAGTGGGGTTCCTTTTTATTCAATGTAGCATACGCCGAAGTATCCAGATTATTTATATCGCAGCATGCGCTTTTCTATCACGAATCAACTTTCTTTTCGTCGTTCGTGCGAGGCGAGGCGAGACGAGACGAAGACAGGTACAAATCTACAGGACGACGTTTCCCGAGTGTGCTTATCCCTCTGACTCCGCGGCATTAATAACATTTCACGGAGATCTCTCCTCAAATTCCTCTTGCCCTCCCACCTGAAGGACCCCCCGTCGTAGAGATCGCGTCACTGACGTGCATCCTTCGCGCGGCGATCCTGATGGATACGCGGGATTCGATGGGAACAAAGAGATGTTGGTTTAGCGTGGAAGGCGTGTTTGTTGTTTTGATGAGGTATAATGGGATGGATCCCGGGTGTTGATGCATAACGCGTAGCGGGGTGCCGCTAGTCCAGGGCCCGCGTACAGGCCCCGATCGGGGCCCCTGCTCGTCGAGACCCCCGTAGACAGGGGCCGCAACACGTCCATCACGTGTCACGGTTATGTATTTAGACATATCGCACTATCATTCCGCATATCTTTCTCTTTCTCTATATTCTGCGTCCTCCTCCACAATTTTTTCGCTCCGCCTGACGCGCTTCGTCGTTCTGTCGCATGTTAATCAGACTTTTGTCTCGTTTGAATACATTGGCATAAAAGAACTGATTTTGTTGGAAAGAGAGAGAGCCGGTTTGGAAGAAGAAATCTTTTGTGAAAACCATTGTAGATATGATATAAAAATCCTTGTCTTGATTTATGGGATGTGTTAGAGAATGTGTGTGCAGCGGTTTAATATAAATCAAAATACAAACAGCAAAAATTTACCCGTGTTTCTCTTTGATTTAATGGAGGTCTGACCATTTCAAGAGTATTTAAAGAAGACAGATATAAAGCCTTTACTCGCTCGATCGGATACACAAAATCTCAGAACACCTATTCACATTTGCTTTCCGATCACTTCTTCAATGTGACTCCCTTTCATCACTCATCCCTTCAACTCTCTGTCCAATTTGCTTCGCCGGTATTCTCTCGCCACCTTACTATTTCGCCCGACGATTCATTAATCGATCTCGGTAACAACCTCGTCTCCCTCCGTGCAATCCTCTTCATCGCCACCGCGCGCGTTTCCTCCTTGAACCCCATTGGTGCTGCCTGGGCGCCGCGTATCGTTCACTCAGGCCTATATTTCAACATTAATTTCCCGGATGGTGATACATCGTTCGCGTCAGCCTCGCCTCGTATCAGCCCGGAGCTCATCATCATCCACATTCCCTTTTTGTTCCTTTCCTCTCTCCCCTGCCCCCGCGCTGTCGCGCGCGCGCGCGCAAAATTCTTCTTCTTCTTCTTCTTCCTCAGGAGCGAATGATAACTTTTCTACAGTTTAAAGCTGATGAGTTTTGGAGGCTTCTCAAAAGCATAATAAGCAAGAATCAAAGCAAATTTTTTTCTTCTTTCTATGCGAAGTATTGTAGAATTCAATTTAAGATCAGAGTAAACGTAATTTTTAATTTTACAAACATTGTAGAACTAAATTAATTAAATTTTTGCACTTTAAAATTGTCGGAAAATGTAATCTTCCAGAAATCTTAAAACTCTTTACTTAGTGCGTACACACTTCTCTCCGATGAGAAAAAAGTTATAAAGTTATTTAAAGATCTAAGATCTAAAAGAGCTTCTTATCGCGAATTCCAGTATAGTTCCGCCCCTGTTCTTTCTCTTCATCTTCTTTTCTGAATAATCACGTACTCGCCACAGCGACTCTCTCGATTGCCGGTCGTTAATATCGAACCGCCAGGTAGTCTCTGTCGATTGAATTTTTTACCGGTGCCCACCGCGGAAGCCGCGGCACGAACCGGTACCCCATTCGTGCTGTCGCTCCTTGAAAGTAACCGACATTTCACCTTAAACATCCGCGATTCGTCATCGGATTCGCGATGCCGATACGAGCCGACAGAAAATAGGACAGTATGGCCCCGCGATGGGATTCTCCTCTCTGCGAGAGCGCGTAAAACGCGCGGCATGACGATGTTCCCCGTCGTTATTTCAATGACATCCGCGTCCGTTAAGCAATTCACAATTTACGGAGATAAATGTGCCCGCGAATGATTCCTGACACCGATCGGTCTGCTGAAATATCAACTGGCTCAGTGACGATTATCATTAAGGTCGGTCGTAACCGTGAAATTTAGTTTGCAATTTAGTTAGAATTGATAACATAAATATGAAACATGATAAAATACATGTCGAGAATTATTTTTATATATAAAATATATATAACATATACATATGTGTATATAAATGTGTTACGATTCACATAAATTCTATGAACACATAAATACATAAGTGATAATTGGCAGAGAAGATAAATAAATTATTCGCATGCGCTATTATTATGTTATTGTAATTTTGATTTTTGTTTTGGCATTCAGCAATTATAATTATACCTAGTTTTATATATATATCTACAATATACTACATTTTTTCTCGCTACAGTCACAGGAAAATGATTATGTATCGCATGATTAACATTAATAATAAAATACGACAAGCTAAAAACTTTACTGTTTTCTAAATTATCAAAAACAATCTCACGTAATTATTCATAATTATTAATTATTTTTGCCGGTTTAACTATAAAATTATCTGAATGCCCGTCGACGTCTTCTAATTCTCTCGAGTAAAATTTTGCGGCTATCCTAGCACGTCCTTCCAGCTTCGGTATCATAGAGAAGGTGCATTTGGCTTCCTCGTCTACTTCGACGGACTCCAATAGCTTTATTTTCAATTGTTCGTCCAAACCAGGACCCTCGATGAGAAATCTACACTTTTTCAAAGGAATCGGCAACGGATTGCGGAATTGGGCCATAGCATCAAGAGTCTGACCAACGACTGCGTCGCTGAGCAACTGCATCGCAAAAATTTAATAAATCTTATAAATCTTTTATAACACGTTTTTTTTAAATATTTTAGTTAAATCTCTGTTTTCCGTTTTTTGTTTTTATTTTTCTTATTAAAATGTAATTACCGTGATTTTAATGTCAGGTTTCCTAACTCGGAAGTCATCCTGAGCGAAGTACTCGAAATTTGTGTCCTTTACGGTAGCAAGACAGGCGATATTGAAAGCGCATTGATCCAACAATCTCGGACCGTATTCTTTCCAGGAAACGTCCATGCGAATTTCCTCGAGCACTCCTGGTCGGACTAGTTTATCGATGTTCAGTCTTTTCACTGGCGGACCCACCCGACCGGTGTACAGTACAGTTTCCACTCTCAAAATCGCAGATATATGATATTCCATCGACAAATTTCGATTTTTTATCAGTAATACAACGCTATCAAAAATAAAAACAAATCCAAATAAATATTACAGATTTACTTGCAGCATATTTTACTGAATTGCAGTAAGCTGTCAATATTAACTGTAAGAAAATAATCAATAATAAATCAATTGTCTTGATTGATATGCATTAATAAGTACCTGAATGGCTGTCCGATTATGATATCATCTCGCAGTTCAAAAGTAAACATGACATCATTAAACTCCTCGTTGAGATAATAACGACTGAACAAAGACTCGCTTTGACGCAGCGCCTTCAGCATGGCAGCCCGTTCTTCGTCAGACTCTATCACAAGAAGTGATTGTCATAGGGTTAACGACTATTATCTGGCGATAAGTACCTATCGAGAATTTCGTTTCTTTCTGCTGCAGCTTGATGAAAGAAATTGTTGTCAAAAGTTACTTACTTTCTGGATACTTATAAGTGTGCGTGATATCCTCCCTCGCCCATCTTCCAATCGCTTTCGTGCTGATTAGTTGACCGATGCTGCAAAATCATTACCGCTCGATTACTTGTGATTAATCTAACGACAGGTTGCATTTCGTAATTGAAAACTATTGACATGTATTAACAAAATAGACATTTCTTTTATGAAGAAGCACATGTATATTTCACACTTACCCATACATATCTTTGCGAACTAGCTTCAACGGCTGAGTAGGTCCATTATATCGCCAGTAAACTTTATCAGCGTTCACTTCGGCAAAGAGAAACGCGTTGTCGTAGGGACGAAGAACTTCTCCCTTCTTCACAGCGGCCACGGAGGCTGGACCGCAACGATACGCGCCTTCGCTCAGCTCCTGAGGAGTCGCATCAATCGCCTGCCATCCCGAACAATCAGGCGACAGGTCCAGTCGTTTCATCCACACTTCGTTCCAGACGTGGAAATTCCTTTCACGATAAATAATACAGAAATTTTTAATCATATATTTTATTTTTTCACTAGTTAAAATAATTGTCTCTCGAACTTACCATATAGAATCGCTGTTAAGCTCTTCCATGACCCTGCCTTCAGCATCCACGAAGTAGTCCACAGTCAAACTGCTCTGAGTATCGTGCGCGCTCGAGTAATTCGTTACTACTCGACAAGGTATACCAAGAGTTCGACAAACGGTCGCCAACACACCGGAGAAGACCCAGCATTGGCCGTACTTGACCGGTTTCTTCGTCTTGTAATATTGCTGGAGTATCTTCTGCGAACCCATCCATCTCGTAGGTGGTGTACCACCTCCGTAATCATCTGACCAATTTCCCATCACCGCTCCGTTGTCATCAGGAGAATTCACCTAAAAATACGGTAGCGCATTTGAAAACAAAACGAACAGCTAGTCCGAAGAACAAGATACTGTTTGTTACTTCTCTCGCTTTTTCGCGAAAGAAGATTCTATGGAATGGCTTACCGCCGCGGATAGACATCGCGTTATGACAACGGGATCGTTCCTGCCGTTTACGCGAACTTTGCCGACTTGGTTCATCAGATGCAAAGCGCAGTCCAGAATGTCTCGTTCGAACTGTGCGTATTTCCACACGGTGGGTCGCATACGATTGTGACTGCCACGCCAGATCAAACCATCCTCTGCCAGTACATACTCTTGGCGTTCGGCCTCGTTCTCCAGATATACAATATCGTCTGAAAAGAGGATGTTCTATACAAAATCGCCAATATGCTGAGATCTTATTGAAGAAAACGTAGAAATGTACCTTTGCACCATGGATTACATATCAAGTAGAATGGTTGATTCACCGAATAACTGACAGCCCCTTCGGTTTGCTTGTTCTTGGTATCGATTTCTATTTTCCATTTGCCTATAATCGCGTTTACGGATGGCACAACCTAAGAGCGACCAATTTTGTTAGACATTGTTTTTTTCTTCTTTTTACATGCAAAAACTTCAAAATCAAATTGTGAAAAGTAATAAGAAGTTTAAGGATCCAAACTTACTTTTATTCTTAAAAAGTTCGGCTCTAGGGCAACTATGGTGGTTTGCCAGGCAGCTTCGGAAATCTCGTCAAAATTGAGCAGAGCGGTTGCCACCAGAGTTCCGTGTCCGTATTGCGGCTTCTCGATGCCATCCAGAGTAAAGACGATAGAAATCCCATCGATGGAATAATCATAGTCCCGGGATAAGTTGAGATGCAAATAAAATTCCTGACCACGTCTGACTACAAGTCTCGCTTTGTCATCATGACGGGTCATTAGCTCGTATCTGGATGTCCGATGATTCTCGCCGTTCTCTTCGATACAGAAGTCTACACTGCGGACTGTCAGTACTGGAACGCCATAGTCTTCCCCTGTGAGTTTTGTTTAACAACTTCGAAAATTAAAACATCTATCTTATGTAATAAACAAGATTTAAAAAAGAGAGAAAACTTATAAAATCTATTTTGACGAGGGTTTGTACACGCTTGATTAGCGTAATTGTATGCCTTCGATTTTAGTTGATGATCGTAGAAACATTTTCAGAAATCGAATTTGTTGATTTGCCTTTCTTTCACGCTCTATTTTCTGACAATAAATTTCTCGAACTAAATAAAATGCCAAATAATTTACAGCTTCATAGTTCATTTTAGTTTTGCCTTTTGAGCAGGCAAAGAACTTACAATAAAATCTGAATGGAAACGGTCGGGTACGCCGATCGTTGAATATTCGATAGCGATCGTAGAATCTGTAAAACATTCCACTACGATCTGAATGAAATCCGTGCACCGGGCGCGGATACGAACGGTAAGTCGGATACATTGGCGAGGATCGCGTCGGACGCGAGTTTACCGATTGACTGAAGACACCGCCGAAGAGGAAGGAAAAACGTGCAATCTGAGGTGGGTCGGTGCGTTTTCTAGGAGCAATTTCAAGGACGCACGTGCTGCAACGCCGCCGCAACCATACATGGCGTCATCGGTGACACTAACGTCAGTAGGAGTCACCCACTTTTCGTTTCCATAAATTAATCGGTGACGTATAGTGAGTTTGGATTATCAGTAATGTTTTTAAATTTCTTACATATTACATTTGTGCGTGTGATAGTATTAAATAGTTTTAATTCAAATTGGCACACATGCGAAGTCAGGTCTCCGTAACAATATAAATCTATAAATTGTGATAGACAAAAATAGCTAACTGCAGGTTTGACATCTCAGGGTTACAATGACGTACGCTTTATTGTTTTCTCAGAATGTATTCAGAAAAAAATCGCACGTGTCGTCATTCTTAATACCCATGATTATCCGCTCTCTCATAACTAGTCCACGGATATTTTTGTAACTTACGAGCTGCAAAGGCTGAAACAGCTAATACCTGACCACAACTAGACCGCAGTACATGTATAACAGGATTTTGTATTTTGTATTAGATAAATATATTAGTTCAGATAGTATATATGTATTTAATATATATTTTACACAAAGGGTGGGTTATTTATTTTGGCAGCTTTTTATATTATTGTCTAAAATTTATTAATGCTTCTCCTTGAGAATTAATGCCTCACAATTTCGCGGCCTTCTTCTAAATTAGTGATTACCAAACAAGAAAGTTAGTCACACTTTACTAGAATGTGAATAGCGTTTTGTAATTTGCTGGACAAATACCTACGCAAATAATTTAATGGTATGTATCTACAAATGGCAGAAGAGTCATTAACACCTACTACAAAAGAACGCATTGTTACTTTTGAAAGTGATCTAGTAGGTCAGAGAGTGCCGCAAATTAGAGCGGCATCGATAATTAATGAGGAAAGATCGATCATTACTCTGGATTATGTAAAATCCAGTTGCGCAAGATTCCCGCGTGTGCAATTAAAGTCGCCGCGACGTGTAAGTCTTAATTAAGATAATTTTCTTTAACACGTAACAAGTGTTTTTGTTATTAAATTTTCTTTCAACTAATTTATTTCAATTTATTTCAATTCATGTCTACTATGTTTATCGAATATATCATTACTCTGTGCGCAATCAATTCAATGTGTATCGCTGCATTTACGTATTTTGAAAACATGCGCGCTCGTGTAAGAACAAGTATCTACTTTATCATTATGGATTAGCAATCGCCATTTCTAATTGATACAAGTTAATTCAAACAACAAGTAGAACGTTCATGGAATTTTAGGTCACTTGGAAATCAAGTTTAACCTCTTACGGAAAAACAAGACGTACACCATATTAGTCACAGAGAGCGATCTTTGATAATGACGCGCAATTTGAAGAAGTGCCCTTCTAGCTTCTGCTTTCAATGTGCGTCACGCGCATATCATTCTCTCCGTGTTGACACTTTATAACTTTGTACACATCAATTTAATTCATGTTTTATATGAATTTATTATGAATAAATTGATACAGTGTTATTTAACAAGCAAACTATATGAATGGACAAAAATGGACAAAAAAATTATCGAAATATTTAACAAACTGTAGTATATCAAAATAAAATATATACTACTTTATCCTGCAGAATACATTTTTTTTACGCAATAATCTTTTACGCGTAGAACAAGATTATTTTAAGAATGCAGTTTTACGAGCGTAAAACTGCATTCGGGAATTTTTTTCAAGTGTTGCAATTACAATTTTTAGCGGAATGTACATTGCACCTAAAGGCGTGTGCAAGTATGTAAAATGCTCGACTGCAAGCAACTTGTTGATGCTCTCGTTGATACACATCGAGATATCGTAATTATCATGCTTGCACATCAGAAGCGCCGCCTCCTACACGGTAATAAATCTGTATTTGAGAAACACATGGAAGAAGAATGCAAGTCGAAACCTTTGTTTCCTCAGTAAGTTGAGAAAGAGATATCGTGTCGAATATATAAAAAGAATTCTTTGATACATAAATTCTTTGTTTTAATAAAATTGTTTTAACAAAAAAAAAGAGAACTATATAGAATATGTGTTTTGTATGCAAATGTATGTATTTCCGATAAGAAATATCTTCATTTCACACGTTTATGCGTTATGCAGATTATTCGGAAAAAGATGAGTCACGTGAAAAACTAGAAGAACGTGACTTATTAATGAGAAGGATCCGAGATTGAAAGCGGATGACATCTCTGGTGGATGACAGTAGGAAAACGCGAATTATCAAAGATTTCGCGTGACTAATCTTCCGGTCGTAAGTCCATTCGGAAAAAGTCCCGGAGAAATCTCACGAAAGCATATTATGTACGCGACATATTTATAACAAATTATTATAATTTATCTCTCGATAAAAACGAGAAAAATTAAATAAACTGTATGTTATTCTTTTTTTTATATTAGTTTTTCTGAACTTGAGAGAAGCTGAGATTTTTGATCGTTATAAACTGAGAGCTGAGTGTTTTAAATAGACTTAGTTTACTTAAGCTATTTAAAAAGTAAAAGAGTACTACGTGTACTAATAACGCGAGTGTGTTTTTACGTCAGCGAAAGTGACGTCATCGTTTAGCGGTCACGGCGCCGTGTAATTTCACTTTCATTCATTGCGGTGTACCGCGTGATTTAATAAAGATATCTGTCTACAAAATGTGTAAGTTCAAGATCTGACCTCAATAAATAGGCGTTTGACCTGTAAAAAGTTTATTTTTATGAAAGAAAAATACGGAAAGATACTGATGTACGAATATCGTGTGCGCACGTACTTTCTTCTTCGTATACGCACATGTTGTACATCGACGACATGTGATAAATAGCTTTCGCATGACACACACACACGAATACAAATATAATCGTGCCTAATGAATAATACTGCGGATTTAAATAATGCACATAATCCGCGCGGCGTCGCGATGTTTGACGCGAAGGTCGGCCATCTCGCAAGAGAGACGGAAGCTGACACTTCTCATCTGGCTTGAGTATATTTTCTCAACCAGAGAACGATAAATCGAGCGTGCTCGAACAAGAAACACATCGCGCATTGTATCAATGGAATCCGCGTTTATTTACAGACAGTTCGGCCGATTGTCAAATTACAAGAGCTACTTCTTCGTCGAGAATATAGCCAGAAGATGCAACCCTTTTACAAAAACAATATCTTTACTCTACGCTTCTCAAAATATTTAATTTGCCGAACATTTGAGTTTTTCTACTTTTTTCCGATTCAAACATAAGCAAAACGTTGCACAAAAATTGTTCACCTTTTTTTTATAACGGTATATAATTACGTTCTTTGATCGATTTTAAATCAATATTACGTAACAGAATAAATCGCTAAGTCTAAGTAATAATATTCGACGTTCCGGACGTTAACAAACAACCAAGGCTCTTCACGCCTACTTATGTTAATATTCGTCTCGTCTATCAGTTCGTCGTTAAATTCCATCGTGATAATAAAATCATCGTCGGTGTATCAAATTTAACTCGATCTTGCGGTTTTTTCTTTTTTTTTATGATAATGATGACTTCATATTTCGATATATCAGAATACAATGCATAGTCGGCTCTGAGAGAATATTTTTTATTATATTAAATCTTGAAGAAAGAAAAATTACGCATATATACCGACACACATTTTCTCCGCACGTGTCGTGCAAAACTCCTAAATGAGATATCGTCCTTGACCGGTATTCCGAAAATAGATTCTTTTGGATATACACCGGAAAAGCATTCTGTGGTACTTCTTGACTGGAATATTGAGATTAATGCATTATGATTTGGTTATTTAATACCTTGCCATCACCTGCACGTGTTCAAACATTCAAGTTTACGTCATTTGCACTTTGATTGACGCGACTCTTCAATACGTTTATATGAATATAGTTAGTAACTCTATTTAGAAAAGACACACACACACACACACACACACACACACACACATAAAATTTATAATGTGATGAACTTAAAAGTGTTATCGAATAAATGCGTAAAATTTTAATTGATTTAAAAAAAACATTTTGATGTTTGAAAAGATTGGAAAGATAACTGAAGATCTTCTTTGCGATAATTTGTGTCATTCGTAAGGGAGAAAATCAGAAGAGCATTCATCAAATATGTCGCTACGGTATTTGCCTTATCGTGTGCGCCTTCGTCGCGACTGATTTGCAACAATATGGACCGCATTATTTTACGCGTTTGTGATTCACGCTGCAAACGTTCGCCTCTTATCTCTTCGTCTTATTAATTGATTTTCATCCCTCTCGCGTATGATCTCCGCCCTCAAAGAGGTCAATTGTGGCTACGTGTCAGGCTAAATGTGTCTGAAAATGCTTCTTTATCAATAATCGTCTCTTTTTTTTCACTCGATCGCAGACCTCGGAGAAGTCAATAATCGAAGAAATTGTAACAGTGAATCACCGATAACATTTGATGATGAATGCTAATTGTTCCAGTTATTTGTATATTGTAATTTTAACGAGATGATTCGTCAAGTAATACAAAATCGAATATATCACTAAAAGTAATTAATAAATAATTAATCTTACGAATAACAGGTTTCTTAGTTGTACAAAAAGAGATACATTCGTAGATAATCATTCACAGGTTTTGATAATAGCTAACATCGTTAATTGGACTAGATGTACGATCGCTTCTCTTGAATATCTGTCTGTATATCTATCTGTCAAGTAATGCGAAAGGTCGGGAGATCGAAATGTCGCAAAAATTTATTGACTCACGTAATGGAAGCGAATCACTTCATGTGACAAAACAGGATGCTATAAAACTCTTATCTCTTATCTCTCTTGTAATTTTTTAAAATCTTCTCTTAATGTGACTTGAAATATCGGTATGTGTGCGCGACTAATTGCGATCTCGCAAGAGTATTTATTTAGTATTTAGTTACAATTTCGGGAAAACATTAAGAGCGTAGTATATTCGAAAAGTTACTCTTTCTTTTCTTCTTAAACTTTTAATCGATCAACATTCATAATAACGCTTGTAACTAGAAACCTTTTGCTTCTTCTAAATAGTAATAGATGTGTGCAAAAATTAAATATTCGTATCAATAATATCGCCATTTTATTTAATATTCTTATCTAATATTTATCATTTTCTTTTAATTAAAAGCATTTTGAAATACAGAACTTACCTGGGACAGTTGTTGAAGGCGGTCGTGGAGTTGGCAAAGGTTGCGGCCTGAAAACGGTTCTGAATCTGGAGAAGCACGAGCACGAGCAACACTTTTTCAACATTGTTAAGCAAATGCAGACGTTTTCTATACAGAAATTGTATCTTCAATATTGCCTCATATGCGCACATAAATCATATCTAATGATATGTTATCTAATTTTCTGAACTTTAATTTTTTCTTCTCTAAACTTTTTCCAATTATTTTATGCGTTTTGTATGTAAACAAAGTAAATTACGCTATATAAAAATACTTGTTTTTATACAAATAACTGTAGAAAACTGAACTAAATCTTCGATGTAGTAATTATTTCTCAGTCCAATCAAGTGCATTTGATCAAGGACATCGAGTTGTTCAAGGAACGCGATCTACTAACGATTTACTGATACTTGCGAGTACAACGAAAATAACACTTTAGAAAGAAATAATCTTGAATGTTACACTTAAAAAAAATTACTAGATATGCGTTAATGTTTTTTTATTTAAACTAAAAAATATAATTCCTCATTATCAAATATTGCATAAACGTAAAAATTTAATGTTTCCACTATTATAAAACTTTTTCCGAAATATTTGACGGTCGTATCTGCAAAACAATCTAAAGTATTTTTCTTTCACAAGTAATTTTGCGCGATATCACATGATTATAAGTAATAAGTAATCTCTTGAAAGTATATAAGATGATTAAAACAACGTGTTCAGTGTTCTCGTCGCCGGTTGTCGAGCAACTGTCAGTGAGAATCAGCTGCTATTGGCAGTGAAGCAAACGATAGTGTTTCCCGCCAACCTTCGTCTAACTTTTAGGAGAGACAGCTAACAGTAATGATATGCGAATGCGCTAACGTGGGCATCGCAAACACTGTGCATCTTTATGTAACTGTATAACATGCTTTTCCAGTTAGTGGATATGCTTGTTAATAGTCAAGTTAAGACAATAAAATGCACTTCAGTTAATATTTGTATACATTCGTTAAAATAATATTCAAACTATAGATAATGAGAAATGTATCAGTTTTTATCTAAAAAACAAATTCTTTTGCGGTTTCACAATACGTCACGGTTTAATGAATGCGATAACACAAGATTATGAAGAAGATATGATAATTTGTTATACGGCTCGCGCGTATATTTATTAGTTAATTAATTATTAGCGTTTGATAAGACACACGTGTTGTTAGACATAAAACTCACACGTCGTATGAGTAAATGATAGTGAGAATAATATATATTTTTAGCGACTACGTAACGCGCCATGCAAGAATTTGTTCTTTGAATTTCGTAACTCAGTTCCGTTTCCGTAACGGAGACGCAACGCGATGCTTGTGACGAGTTTTACCTCTCTCATCACTCTTGTTCAAATTTAGATTAGAAATACAAATCTGACGTAAGTTCCTAATAAAAATAGCTTTAAAAGAATCGACAAAAGTTAAAACAATATGTAGAACTCTATATATATAACTATACAATAAATCATTAATTTTATAATATTACAAGTAGGAAAACAATATATAATATTTATATACATAATATTTATACACATAATATTTATATACATTCACTATAATATTTATATACATAAAAAAGAAAATTAAAAATATATTCTAAAAATCTCACTTTTTACACATATTTTGATTTACAAACCATGTAAAATGTTATTATTTACATATTCACACATTCTTTAGATAATTATCATATTACATGTATACTTAGTCGCGAAATACATACTATGTATATACATTAGTCGTTTCGCGATTCATTGTGAGATGATCAGAGGCAATATATTACAAATTACATAAAATCTAATTTGGATTCTGGATTTTCTTGTGTTGCAACACTATTTCGATTGTCTTCTATTACGATTGTTCCAATATGATTCACAACAACACATATATATACATATTCATAATTTCCAGACGAATCCTGAAAGTACATAATCGCGAATAAAATAACATATGTACCATAAACAAATTATAGTGAAATTACAGCTATACTAATATAATTGATCAATTGCAACGCAATAATTGTCTTATAAAGTTAATCAGAAATAATGAAAGAGGTCTAAAAACTTACTTCTTTTACATCAACATATGCAGTTCCACGTCTTCTTGTTCCTTCTATATAAAATTGTATTCTCATATATTTAACACCATTCTTTATGTAATACATGTGACTGGAAAAAATGAAAATATATTATTTATGCATTTATGCAAAATCTATATAAAACTATTGTTATAATTGTACTTGATATGTCTTCTGCGTCCACGCCTTGTTTCCTCTCCATAAGCCTTCAGCGGTGCTCCAAGAAGATCTACAACTTTTGAATGTTCCATGCAACGAACTCGAGCTCTGCTAAAAACTCCATATGGACTGTTACTAGAAAACAGTTCGGAAAACAGAGTATACAATATTGCACCAGTAATTCCAACGCCAGCTATTATTACACTTAAATATCCTGCAGATTGTATATTTCTTGTGACTGAAACAAAAGAAAAGAATATAACCTTTAATAATGTATTACATACAGATTTTATATAAATTTACCTTTTTCTGTAGTGCTAATTTGTATTTTATTCTCTTCAGTTATAGGCTCAATTTTTGTTACAACTTTTTTTGTTGAATATAAAGCATTGTGTTTAATATTACTAATAGCAGTAATAGCACTATAACAATATGTCATCCTTGATGTAATTAAATGTCTTCCCTGGAGAACTTGACTTAATCTTTGCACAGATGCCATATTTTACAATATTAACACAGTAGCATACACACAGTAGTAAACAAATAGTAATAACAATTTATTATTGTTGATATTCTGATAAAGCTGATGTAAGAATCACAATAAAGATTGAAATGTCTGGATACTTAGTGATCTACTTGCTCATATTTGGACATACTTATTCAGAGTTGTTTTGAAGTATATTTATATCAATAATATATTTTTTTATTGAAAAATAAAATATATTACCACAAAATACAAGCTTATATAGCCACCGATTATCAGTAGTAAAATCACATATGATCACATATATGATACATGTTAGACATCTAGCAATGATTTACTGAACTAATGTTCGAACGGTCGACATTACATCAGCTGCCATCTAGCATCAAGCAGTGACACGGTTGCATTGTTTATTATTGATTCAATGCACTTTGTAAGGTATATATTGCCGCTAGATGGCATTTCCTGTTCAAACATACTTTTCCGTGTGTCACAAGCGCAACAGTGTGCTCATAGGTTACATGCAACAAAAAATTAAGATTCTGTTAATGTGCTGAGCTTTACACACAGCTTTGTCAAATATTTTACCGGTCCGGTGACTGGATTTTCACAGACTGACGTATGGACAGATGATTTGAAAGTTGCGAGCTACAAAAAAAATCAAGTCAATAAACATTTCTTTTTGCAAATATAGAACGTTGAAGTTGAAAAGTGTTTACATGTAACCACATGTAAACAATAAAACTTATTAACATAATGAAAACTGCACCACATCAGAGATTAGTCATGGTGGGCGATCGTGATGGGTAAGAATATAACACTGTATTTTCTGTAGTAATAATCACCAAAATTAATAAAACCTAAACTTTCTATGATATACATATTTTTTTTATTGTTGTAGTCGATATCGAAACAGCTATCGATCGTCAATAGCAACGATTACACAAACATTCTTTTATTTGTTCAATTGTCTTTCGTGTTCTGATTCATTCCTTGATTCATTCCTTGTTTCACACACATGTCTTAATCAATCGACTTGAAGCTTTTGTATTTAATATTCTTTATTAATTTGTGAATACAATAAACATAACATTTATTTATATAACATTTTGTACGATTATTTTATCTGTAACATGTAAATTAAGAAATTGAGAGATTTAGAGACATAGTAACATCTTACCAGCAAATACATGTGTAAATATTGTTAAATTTTCTTTTTAGACTGAGAGAATTATTGAGACGCAGATTGGTTGAATGTGGATGGCGAGATGAAGTAAAGCTGATTGCAAAGGAACTGATAAAAGAACATGGTCATGATATTACATATGACACATTGCTAGCTACAGTGACAACAAAGGCACGTTCGCTTGTACCAGATTCGGTAAAGAAGGAATTATTACAAAAAATAAAAAATCAGTTAATGGCTCAAGAAGAAAAATTGAAAATTGTGACAGATCGTTAAGAATTTTATTCAAATTATTACTAAACTTAAGGAACAGTTTTATACTATTGATATATATGACATTTATATATTATTACCAAATATCGTTGCACTTTGTACATCTTGTAACTAATTAATTAAAAGTATTAATAAGTAACATTAATATTACATTCTATCTTATAATGTAATATTATTTTAAATTGCATATAAACACTTTTTTAATTTAAAAAACTTGTATTTATAAAATGGCTGAGAGGAATAAATTTCTAATTTTAATATGCGTGATTAAATAAAAGAGTTCTTTTTGAAATTTATCGGAGACATTTTATTAAAGACTTCAAATTTACTATTTTAACATACGTATTCTTGTTACATGTATACAACATACTTAAGATTGATACAAAATTCACTTATCTGTAATCAGCTGATAAACATTCAATCGTTAACAAGATGAAGAACGCAATCTCTGCTAATCCCACTTTCTCTCAAAGATATATTAGATCGTACCAATTTCTTCGGTGAATATCTTAAAATCATTAAATTATACGTCATTCGAATTATTTTAATGTAAAGCTAAGATTAAACTTAGAATAATAACTTAAAATAATTTATATAATGATATATAAAAACAAACGTTTATATAAATATATAATTAACTTTTATAATTATACAAATTATATATTAATATGTAAAAAATAAAGTATTTATATACATATAAATACTGCGTCTTACCCGCTTAAAACTACTTTATATTCTCTCTGTCCGGATGTTTGCATTTTATTAAGTAATTCGTATAATTTTGTCACAGACTCATCAGCAGATATGTGCACCAGATACACAATGGTACCGGTTAACGATCTAATTTTCAGTCGCAACTCACCGGGTTTTCCAGTCGCCTCATTAATCTGATGTAATAACGGCGGCTGAAGCAGAAAATTAATTGAATTTTCAAATAGATTAAATATGTGAATATGAATCTAGTTTTTTGCGAGGTGTGTATGTGTATGTGTTGGGATATATCTCACCGTACTCTTCCTCGCGCAAGTAGCCGATTTCGAACCGCGAGGATTTTTTGTTGTGGAATATTCGACGAAATTAGTCAGTTTTAGCTGGCCTATATTATTAATTTCCGATGACTTCGACTGCAAGTTAAAATCCAATCGTCTTCCGGACAAACTAGCAGATCTCGAGCGCGGTCGATGATTATTTTCTGCCGCTTGGCTAGGTATACAAAAACTCGAATAAATAAATAATACACGAAACAAATAAAATATATGATATAATAATATAAATAAAACAAATGTTGGCGTTAAATGCTTTATCTGTTTGGGGAAAAACCTAGAAGATCTGTCAGAGGAACTATGATATCTCATCCTGTTGCTGCTTGCTGGTCTGTTTAACGATCTCGTGGTATCTCTGCATTTGAGCGATTCATGTGTCAACATATCATATTCCATATTTTTCGTAGCCACTTCTCTCTTTCTCAAAATAAAAGAAAGAATGGTATTTTGAAGTTTACAAAAAAAAGTTTCGAGATAATAAAAATCGTTTCTTATCTGTGCGAGCCAGTGATCGAGATTTACCTTCTTTTCTCGACTGCTGCGTACCAATTCAGCGTTGATGTGAGACTGGAGGTGAGAATGGGAGCACGCGTTATTGTGCGAGGCTAAAATCTGCGATCGAAGAGAGAATAAATCGAAAGATGATGTTTCCGAGGCTTTGGACTTCAGTAAACTAATGAGGAACGTAAAATGTTAAAAGTATAAATTTGCTGTTACAACGTTTGAAAAATGTAATTTTATAAGCAGCTATGAAAACTAGACAAAATTGTTTCTTTTTTTTTTTTTTTTTTTTTTTTTTTTGTTGCAACAAGTATTTATTTAATCTGAATGAATGATATAAAATCTAATACCGGCTTGTCGGAAGAGATAAGAGCGGAATGTTTTCGGAATTGCAAGCACTATCTGTGGATAAATGGCTAAAGCTCCCAGACTTTTGAGAAATATTCGACCAGCGCGAATTTGTGGATAACAGATTATCTGGAGATTGCTTTCCCAATCGATATCCTTGACCAGGAAAGCTACCGGAGTTGCTTGCATATACTTCTGTTCTGTGATCTTCTATCTACAAAAGATAAATAGAAAGCTTCGATCGCGCGTACGAAAATTATTTGCACAAATTATTTCTCACAAAAATACAAATCTCTACAAAATTACAAATTGCATTTATACACATATGCTACTTTACTAATTCAATTTACCATGAAGGGTACCCCCTCGGGATATTCTCGTTGCAACTCAGAAGGGAAGTATCCATCCAAAATGTCGCGGATGAATGAACTAACAGTCGGATCATCGTAAGACCGCAACGGTCCTCCTTTGACGGTCATACCGTTTTTATAAAATTTCAATGACATGCAGGACGGAGTCTTTAGTTGGAAACACACAAAAACAAATTTTCCGACAATTATCAATTACGGACAAATATGCAATTTCGTGATTTATTTCGAAATATTTTGCATAAAAATGCGTTGTAAAAGTGTGTTACTTTAAAAGTGGCTCGTCTCTTCTCATTATGATGTATATGAACTTCGCCCTTTCCCGCGGCAATGTTCAACTGATCGATATTCGCAACAAGCTGATCGTAATAAGCGTTGATATAATCACTGCAATATAGTTACTGATAGTTAAATCGCTTAATTTTCTATTACCAGTATTAGCACTTCTTTCTGATGATCAATATAATATTGCTTACTTGCTACCGTCAATGTCATTCGTCGTCGTCGTCGTCGTTGTCGTCGGTTTTTTTACATCACCTATCCATATCAGTCCGTAATCAGTCAAGAATCTCTGTAATATTGAAATATCGCAATTGCTTATTATTATGATCAAAAAGATGTATTGAGAAAGAAAGATAACATATAGATTTAAACCTCCATTTCGAGGATCTTGCGTTCTAATGTTAGACATCGTTGATAGAAATAATCGGAATTAGTAGCCTGAGTACGTAGCTCTTTCTTTCGCAAAAGCTCCTGACTTTTATATTTATTTTCCCATTCCTTGACCTGCGTGCGTATTTCAATTACGTTTGTGTATTAATTCAAAATGAAAAAAATTATACTACAAAATGCAAAGATTTTTCAAATCATAAATAAAAATAAAAGAAATAGACATGACAGTCTATATATGTATCAAAAATAACTTAAGTAAATTTACTAAATGTTGTGCGACACAAATATGATAATTCTATTTATTAGAAAAAGCGTACAGAGAACCTTCCGCTTTAAGCGTCCGATTTCCGCATCTTTAGTTCGCAAACTCTCTTCGGCTTTTGATAAAACGCCTTGCATTGTCCGCAGCTGTGACTCAGCCAAATGCAGCTGTTTCGTTATCGTACCAATCAGCTCGCTTTCTGAAATCAATGAGAGACTTTGATTCTAACGTGCAAATATATGATACATAAGTTTCGAATAATGTTACCTTCTTCGATAACATCGTTTTTGAGAACAGAATTTCTGGGCGCCTTCGAAGCGTTATTCCACAATTTTCTCGCGGGAAGACTCGCGTTAGAAGCCTGAGAGCGAATATGTTAAAATAATAATTCGGCATATTCTTTTTATACGCATAATATGTACCGTCCAGCTACCGTTTTAGTTCGAATGGAAGATTTGCAATAATCGATCACAGATTTATTGTCTTCTTCTGACGAAGCTGTATTGAGATTTGCGGAGTCTGTTTTTGTAGCGTCTGATACACATGATAACGATATTCCTGATCTGGCGGAATATTACGTTATTGTTTTTTTTTCACAACGAGCGAATATAATCGGATAGTTTTACAGCAAAGTGCGTATTTTTTTTCATCGTTGAAAACTTAGCATAACCTACTTGTAGTTCCTATCAAGTGACAGTATCGAGAAGTTCTTCCGTAATTTGTTCTTTGATCGAACTGGGGGATTTCTCTGGCTCATGTTATAAATGATGGCATTAATCAGTGGATTTGACAACATTTACGTGAATTTTCTTACGTCGCCAAAAAGTGATTATTCGTCCGAAGTTGTATTTACAATACGCGACGTAAGAAAAGCCGATCATAGCAGTTTTGACAAGAGATGCAATAATAGTTTTTCAAAATTGCAAGTTGCATAAAGAGTTGCTGAATAAGTTTATTTGTTTCATACTGTGTTTCATACATTTCCCTTAATTGTTTTCATATATAAATGTTCTTTATACATATTCGATAATAAACGACCTGCAATATCGTCGATTGTAATAATCTTAAAACGTCTTATGTTTTGTGTTGCGATTTATTATTTAAGTAAGTGTTGAGTTTAATAATCTCCTCGTTTTGCGTAAAAAACTTTATATTCTAACTCCATCTTGAAATATACATACAAGACCTTGCTATACATACATTCGATTGACTTTGACCCAGAAATTGCAAATGTATGCGACACACGTCGTATTCGAGTCAAATTTGTATGTTTCATTGTATATTTTATCTTGGTTTTATTTGTCTTTATTTACAAATTATACATCTTCAAAACAATTACTTTGTTTGCTAAATAAGAGTTCGCATATTAAAATTTCTCTTGCGAGTATTAAAATTTCTCTTGTGTAAAAAACTTAATTCATAAAACGAGCGAAAAAGGACGTAAAGTTTATGAAACAGCTTCGACAACTATTGTTGAATCAACCTTCCCCCTCTCAATCGTACGCATGTGTACTATCAACCATTGCGCGTCGGCGCAGTGGCTTTTAATCGATTGTAGAGAATCGTTCGTGCTGGAGGGTCACGTGATTATCCCGGCGCCGACAGGCTTACTCGTCATCAGAGGCATTGACGTAACGAGCGATATTACATTGCGTCGACCATTTGGTGCAACGTGATTGTGCATCGTTTGTCACCGTCGTATACGTCCCCGCGGACCTGTCACGTTCATTCTCTCTGCTCTTGTTGCGGCGAAGCAAAGCGCCTTTCATTCGATTCGGGTGAACGCGCGTCGATATATCGCGGCGCCCGTGTGATCGCCGCGCGTGCCGCCGCGTAGATGAAAATGCCGCGCAAGAGAACGTTCACGCTTCGCGAGATATTCGCAGAATGCAGAAACGCCACTAAGGTGAGTCCCGATCGGCTGTCCTCGATTCGCGCGATTTTTACAATGTCCGTCGCTTTCGAAAAAAAAAAAAACAGCCGACGGACCACGTGGTGCTTTCCTCAGAAGAGAGAGAGAGAGAGAGAGAGAGAGAGAAAGAGAGATATACTGGTACATTTAACCTCAAAAACATGCATGTGGTGGTTCATGACGATGTGCAGTATCCGCCGAGAACAATCGAGTTTCCTTCACTCAGCCGCAACATTCTCGAAGTTCGTTTTTTTATTCGCACTGGATCCAATTCGGTTGTTCTTAGGTGAGTTCTACTGCACGTCGTCGATATCTTCAGTTGATGATAATAACAATTGTCCTTGAGAATTCAACTAAGGCTGCGTTCTAATATTCACAGTCAGTACTGAAGATCTATAGTTCACGTTAAAACTACTAACAAAAAATATGGTGCCACTTCTAAGCATGTCTTTGCATGGGAATGGAAGCAATGTGTGAACACAGTTTTTTTTTTTTTTTCAGCAAGTCACACTTTTGCATAAGAATCTATTTTACATCTAATTTCATTTCTAATGCAACTGAGATCACAAAGCTACTTTTCCTTCTCATCAATGTACTAGGGAAATAAAGCAATAATATTTTTTTTTTTTCTACGCAAAAATAGAACATCAGAATTTGTCATAATACTGTTGCACGACAGTTGTAAAACCACGAACTGTACACTTTTATTGTCTTTTCTTCGTATTATGCAACATATTGCTGTTAAACGAACAATACATTTTTTTGTTCGTATATTCTCGAGAATTCTATGGCGCCATCCATCGTCGTTCCTTATCATCAATTGTATTGTAATTTGTGTGGTAATTCAATATATCCACACGGGACAACATTCTATGCAAACTTCCATTAAATGTTCATTATAGATGTAACAGTTATGGACGTTCATTAGACGTCTAATAGACGTTCATTTATCTCTAGATTGATAAGCATAGCTTCTTAGAGTAGTGGTAATAACAATCCCAAAATGATGACAAAAAATTCAATAGGCTTAGCAACTTTGTTTTTGCTGGTCACATAGTAATCTAATATATCCTTGCTACTTCAGCAAAAATGTTCAAAATTTTTGCGTACACTTCTGAGAATGAAATTGCACATCCAGTAATCCAGAGCGCTGTACATACATGGTTGCTTTCATGTCGAGTACAATTCCATTGGTCGAATTGCGTGACTCGCTGATTGTAAACTTGATAAGGTCAACTGTGAGATAATTAAAGTCCACTGCGAAATGTGCTTAATGACAATTTCACACTACTATCTATTCGAGTTTAAGCTCTTAATTGGATCGACTTTGTTATATACAAAAATATATAAAAAATATAAAAAATATATAAAAAGTGTATGCATACTAATATATGTATTACATTTTTTCTCTCTATAAATTATACATTTGAGAAAATATATATGCGGTATAGAAGACCTTCGAACCTCGTGAAATTAAATAAAAGACGTGCATTAAGAACTGTCATTTTGTCTTGTTATAATACGATACGAGTTATCGATCAATCAGATAATATGTCTCAATGCAGAATATACTTGCAAATGTGAAGCAATTTATGACGGATATATATGATTCCGCTTTGTATCGATACCTGTGTGATGTACGTAATACTCACGTGTAAGAAAAATAATAACGTTAATTTTTTCGTGGAGTCGTACGTGAGAGAAAAAATAATCGATAATGTCTATAACTGACAAAAAAAAAAAAAAAATACTTTTGTGGATGTATACTTATCATTTTCGCCGATCAAAGTGATAGTTTCGAAGCTCTCGGTTTCTCGAAAACGTTCGGAAAGTTTCTTGTATTGTTCGATAACATGCAATTAGTTGAATTACTGATATAACATGTAACAGAGTGTTCTCATGTCTAATTAAACTTTATTATATAATATAGCCAACGTCACTTGGCTTAGATAAGCACCGATTATCGTTTTTCCAGTTAAAATCTTACAAGTTCATCATCAAGTATTTATCGACTTCCTTAGCGATTAGCTTCTACGTATCACGTATTGTACATCGTGACGAATAAATATATATAAAAAATTTACTTCAGAATGAGTTCAGAAACTTCAAATTAAAAAAATAAAAAAATAAAGAGAAGACTAGTAGAATTCTAATTACGATTAATTGTACGTTAAAGTGTTTTATTATTATTTCAACGAAGTGCGAAACGTTTCGACCGGGAAATGCGCTCATTATCAAAACGGTTGTTAAAGCTAAACATGTCAGTTCTTAAAACAAAGCCAAAGTCAGATTGTAATCGGTAATATAAAGCATATTGTTTAATCCAAGAGAAAAATTTACGATATTTAATACACTTGACGAACACAATAACCTCCGTTGTATATGTTAAAATAATCTTAAAACCGATTCTGATCATTGCAATAGTTGAAGTGTGGGCTTGATGCATTGTCAAAAATCACTGAGAGCGTCTACTTCGGCAAATTGTCACACAAACTACGTGCGGTAATGAGCCAGCGTTTAACATTTGTTTTTCTAAAGAATAAAACTTGTCAACGACAACAACGATGTTATGCTAATGTCTCTATCTATGGATATTTATTCGCCCGATATACGTATAATCATCATTCGGTTTTTCTGTATACGCGATAAGAGCAAAATGAGTCAGTATTACTTTCTGGCTTTAATTATTTACATAATTGTTAATTAATCGCGAAAAATGCTCAATCATATTGCATTTTTACCTGTAACATATGCGATATTCCGCATCTTCGTCCTGCACTGTACCAAAAGAACGATCGAAAATTGTGGCAATGGTGGGGTCGCGAAGACAGTCAACGCCTCGTGTTCTGATTCGCCTTTCAGTGCCGGTACTTCGTTCTGTCTGCAATGATGTTGTTAGTAACTCGATTTAATCCGTTCTTCACGCATCGCGAATCGCGTCTGTAAAACTTCATGAAAATTGTGACACGGTGTCTTTGTATTTTTTTTAACGTAAGTGACGCTTACGTATGTTGACATTTGTATTTTCCTGTATATATTAACAATTATATGCGTATGTATTTCATTATATTATATGTTTATATTTAATTATATGTTATATGTTATACATCACTAAGCGCTAAGCGCGTCGGATAATTTGCAAGTTTTTTCAGAGTATTTTTCAGAGAATCACATTTAACGAATTTTGCGCGGAGTTAAATGACACTTTTTGCACATCAAGCTCTTTTTTTTTTTTTATTCTTTACACGTTCTGTTATCTTCAGAAAATAATGCGCATTATGTCAAGTATGAGTAATGATAAATTTATTTGTTTGTTTTAAAATAGTTTTGAGCATTTTATCAAACGTTTTTAATCTTGTTTTTATAGAAAACGGTTAAGAAAAAAGTACGTTAGAAGAAAATATAATAATAATTACAAATTGCCTCTCTTGATATGAACGATATATTTTTGTTACGCAAAAAATATGTGAATATATAAAATATATTGCACTAATATTTAAATTTCACAAAAACTTGTGGAATAATACTAAAAAATTTACAATATGTTGCAAATCAAACTTCGGTTTCGTGAAGTTTTGCTAATTTTTGTGTGAATATATGTTACAAACACACACCCACACACAATTGCATTGAAAGGACTCATTGCATTATATGTCGTTACTCATATGCATAGTTGTTTTATATTCTGCATATTCATTATCACGTGATTAACACACGAGTTACTCAATACTTCACTTTGAGATATTAGATATATCAGGTAAAAGATTACGATCACTTGCTGAATGTGTTGAATGTCTCGGTTGTGGTTTTCCTGTGTTAACACATGCGATCGTAGCGTTTGCTTTGATCTACGAAGGCTTGATAAATTTGTACGTGTTTATATATGCGTACGTGAAAAACTTATCCACGTACTTGTGTGTAAAAGTTGTTTTATATTATTTTTTGCACGATTAGTTTTCATTAACAATCTTTTTTTTTTGTAACAAAAAACATGCTTTCTCTGCTTGTAACTCCAAATATAATTACACAAATATAATTTTTTATTAAATTATTCTGTAATTTGATATTCTGTAACTTGATATTAAATTCCGCATTTATTAAGTATTCGATTTCGCATTTGTTTCGTTTGATGCAATAACGCAGACAAAAACACTCATACACGAAATGTTTTTTTTAATGCACACACACACATTCACATTGGATATTTTCTATTATAAGAGTCCAAACAGTACTACTATGGTTTTCATAAATTATTTGAATTTTATATAAAGTATATCAGGCCGGCCCATTGGTCTCGCGGCCTAAGTGCAGGGGCTACGAACCAGGAGGCTCCGAGTTCGAATCCACTTAACAATTTACGGATTTT
>QVNW01000290.1:0-80371 GCA_014825475.1 Pseudomyrmex flavicornis
TTTTTGTTTTTTTTTACCCTGCACAAATAGTTACCCAAAAAACGTTAACGACGTTAAATAGGCAAACCGCGGCAATCGCGCTTCGTTTTTTGTCGGGGTAAGGGTGAGATTTCCGTTACTCTCTTCCCGTTCTTATATAAACATTATATTAGCTATCACTAACATTATAAAACAAATCGGCCGTGCCTTGCTGTACGACGAGGTTCCGTCGCCGTGGTGCATCGCGGCTGGATGTTCCTCTGCAACAGAAATTGTTTTTGATTCAAAAAGATTCAATTTTAATGAGAGCATAACATGTAGTAGAACACAATTTATAAAATTTTATATAATTGTGTAAACTTTCATATAAGTTTGTCATCTGTAACAAAGATTTGTCGTTCGGCTTTTCACAGAATTCACAGAATTACAAATAAAAAACGAGATATAGATATAAAAGAGGTAAAAAAATGTTTTGATATTATGTGATTTTAGTGGTGACAATTCACGTGCACTTTACGATGTTATGTACAATTTAAGTCAGATAATCTGTGGTGCGACCTGAAAGCTAGCAAATACTGACTCCATCGAAAACCGATATAAATTCCTTGCAAGTTACGAACTAATAATGCGCCAAGCGTTTAATCGGTCCAAACGACAGATTAAATTGCAGCCATTGATACACAAGATGAGTATCAGCGCTTTCTGCGAATTACACGGATAGAACTTTAATGAGAGAGCAGAGTAACATCAAAGCTTTTCGGCATTGAAATTTTGGATATAGGATTCATAGAGTGAAAAACGCGGTTGTTCTGCTTCTTTTTTTTTGCGTAAAACCAAGCGACTGTTGTTACGTGCAAAAATATTTGAACAGAAATGCATTGTCTGTCGAATTAAGGGAAAAACGATATACGCGACAACGGAGCGATGAATGGATGATGCCGACATCATGACGATAACATATCATGCACCATATCGTATGTGTGTCGGCGCATATCGATGGACCGTTTCATCCGGCCGATCTGTTACCTACTGTTCTAAACAGGCGATGCTTCAAGTTCGTAATTAATACGTCCGCTCTTTGATTACGGCTTAATTATTATGACCATTCGTTACAAATTGTCGAACTGAGAGAGAATTGCAGATCATTCTCTACAAAAGTAAAGTAAAAAAAATATGTTTTATCATTATAATTAAATTAAAAAGAATGTTTATTTTTCTGCGTCCACACGTACACATTCTCTCCCTCTCTCTCTCTCTCTCTCTGTCTTCATAAATATCTTCTTTTTTTTAAATTTGGTGACGAATATCGACCAATCGCGGAATAATGGCGCGACATTTAGAGACAATCAAACAATTCGCGCAATCAAGCTCTAAGCTTCACGTAAAGTCGCAACGCGCGCTTGATTGCTCATCGTGCGAGAGGTAAACCCGGCAAATCCCAGCCGCTTCAAAAAATATATCGAGTTACGAACAAAACGGGAAAAAAACCTTCTTCCTTCGGGGATGGACGGAACAATCCGCTTTCGTTTGATTTTATTTCGCCCCGTAACCGGACGCAGCCGGAAATTGCGCGAGATTCCGCGCGGGAATCAGGCTTTAAATCGCTTTGTCATCTCGAATTGGCGCGTCTCGTACAAGCAAGAGGAACAAAGAGAAACAAACAAAAACAAGATTTCGAAATCCGCCGCATTTCGCAGTTGCACACGCGAAGAGAGATCTATTCGCGATGGTTCCGTGTGCGCTCGACCGACATCCACTTCTGGTTGTAGCCATCGATTTCTCGCAGATTCAACGCACAATTTGCCGGGTAAATTCGCGCGTATAGCTCTTACAATATTTACAAACAAGTCAATCAACGTTACTTCTCTGCTGCATTTTGGCGCAGTTCTCCCGTCGTCGTGAGACGCGGCCCGTGCAGTTTTCTTGACACAATGGTAATTGCAGCGCGAAGTCGCTCATATCTCGAATTTTTTTTTCCAATTTACTCAAAGCCCGCAAAATGCAGAGCTTCGAAATTGGAAAAAAAATTTGCGTCAACAAATCATAAAAAACAAAGAGAGAGAAAAAGAAAAAGAGAAAGAAAGATATGTCGAGCGGCGTGAAAATGCGAGTTTGATGGAGTAATAACTATTCTACAGTAATACGATGCGTATGGAAAAAGAAAAAAGAGAGAAAGTATGCGCGCAGTAAATTTTAACTCACCGTTAACAACGTGCACTTTTATGCTGCTGGGATTCGCGTTGCTCGGTTCGCAGCGATAGATCCCGGAGTCGCTCGGCACGGCCTTCTGGATCATCAAGCGACTCGTTGTTTCCGGGCCTTTTTCCGTGACGAGACTGATCCCGCCGCGCGGCGAATCAAAATTGATAGTCTGAAAAAATTGCAACGCACGCGCATCTTTAAAAGATTGATTTAGCAAAATCAGCTGTTTTCTAAACTGTTACAATAGAAACAAAAATTTACGTGAAGAAATGAAATTGGAAAATCAATCTGGTATATAGAGATATGTAGAGATATATAGAACAGATATGTAGAGCAGAAAGTTTTGTAACAAATGAGAGATCGCAGCCTCTTTCTCGCGCGCGGCGACACAATTCATAATGGAAAAGAAACCTATATCTCTCGACTTGCCGCAATTGCGAACCGGTAAGAATCGAGAAGTCTGACGGATAATAGCTCGGGGGGGAAGGTGGTAATACCAGAAATAAAAGCTAACTTTTCTTTTGATTCACGTCGCCTAATACCGAAACACGCCGTATGCGTCTCTCGTCCGCAATCATTCTCTCAAAGACGCCACGCGCTTGTTTCCTTACGTTTTTCTCTGGAACTCGCCCTCACCCCGCCCTCTCCCCGACAACGCAATGACGCCCCTTTGCCGGAAGATAAAAGGCACCTTCCTCCGAGGTACGAGGCAAAGAATAGCAGACAATGTATATATGTTTCATTCGTATTCCCTTTGAGGAATAGACACGTAACGGCACGCCCCGTGCACAACGTAAAATATCCACCGCGTTATCTTGCGGTTCTTTTTCATCCCCTCAGTTTTTTCTCGTCTGTTTTTTTTTTTTTTTTTTTTTTTTTTTTTTTTTTTTTTTCATCCTTTTCTCTCATTCGCGCGACGCGCGAGAAAAATAGAGCTATCTCCCGTTTCGCTTACGAATGGAACAAATGATTGTCGGCGAATCGAGAACCGCGAAGGATTAATCGGGAAATAATTTCGTTCCTTCGAAGCTGCTCTCGGGGCGCGGCCGATCTTCCTATTTCGCGTTTCACTTTGATCAACGTGCGCGATAGTACCTTGCGAAATTGCGTTGCCTGCTGTTTCGCTCTCTAGTAAAAGCACGGAGCGGGGATGTATCGTCGACGACCGATAGCGCGCAAATATATTAGTAATCAATCGAGGAATTATCGTCTCTTGTGCTTTTTTTTTTAAATTATTTTTTTATCGATCCCTTGAGTAAGTTTTTTTTTTTTTAATAGTGAGTGTCTCATTAGCACACGCGTGTTGCGGCGGAATAATCTTCTCTCGCGAGAGTCATACGGAAAAATATATCCTATTGGCCCGCAAACGGGAATTGTAAATTATCCCGTCATCGCGCATGTGCGATATACATAAAACGATGCCGCGGACACGTTATACGTCGTGAAATTGTTTTAACGAGTACGCCAATATTAATGGGTCGCCCGACGCTAATGCGTTCTTTGTGTTCTCGCGAGGTGCGCGTTTACAATAACTTGTATTACACAAAGCGATATTAAAAGCGAAATGCATTTCCGCAACGCGGAAAGAAAATGCTCGTCAACCGACCGTATTAATCATGCGTGCTTGTTGCCGGACGCGGCAAAAGGACGCGTCATTATGAGTCATTAAACTCGACAAACTCGAAAAAGCGTAGACAACCGTGACAACCTCGAATCTAGAAGATTTTGGATTAATTTCTAATTACACATTATCACAATTTGTTACGTCGTAATTAATTGAATTTGTACAACAATTAAAACACGCAATTCAGTCATAAAAAAAAACAAAATAATAATAAAAAATAATAATAATCTCGAACACATCATTCCTCATATCAAGAAAAACAATGTTTGCTGTAACCACACACATAGTTTGTGTTTCGAAGTCAACTATTACATTTTTTTATAATTGTTTCACCTACGCAAATGCAATTGCGTCTGTGAAAGTATCACATATTGCTGGCTTTGTAATAGCAAGTAATTACCTACTGTAAAAAATATGTCTTTTGAACATAATTATATTATTATATAATAATATAATATATTATATTATATTATAATATTTTACTATTGTACTTCCTGTATCAAATATACTTTTTTCTTAGTGTAATAACGACAACTTATTTTTTTTTTTTCTGTCAGTGATACTCACATCCCCGTTGTGACTCCAGGTCATCGACGGTGGCGGCTCAGGAGCATATTTTACCACGCACGTCAGATTGATGGTGCTCCCCTTATTGACGAAGAGGTCCGGTGCTCCGACTATAATGGTTAACGGCTCTAAAACAGGGATGACGGTCGACTTGAGCCACTCGACTCGTCGTGCAAGGTAAGGTCGATTAAACGACCGTGATATATCCGGCGATATAAATCTCGTCGTATATTCGATATTTTTATCGCTCCACACACAACACTGGCGCCTTCCGCGGAAACGCAAGCTTTTGGGTCAATTCGCGTTGATAAGATCCTCTCTTTTGCCTATATGGCTGTTTAAAGCACTACGACGCGGTCATTAACGATATATCTTCGAGAATGTATTACGCCGTACATGCTTCACTGTGAAATAAATAACATGTGCGGAACATAAAAAAAAAAAAAAAGAGACGCGCCCTGCCTTCCAATACATTTTGTAATAATTCTTTCTAAAAGCTACGCATGCAGCATATAATATGTATTAAAGTAAAATAGATTCTATGTTATAATTTTTTTGAGATTTGAAGATTTACTTGGCTATTATTAGTAATCACAACATTATTCTATTTGAACTTTTATTTAAGTAAAAGTTCAGAAAAAAAGATTAATAATAATAATAAGACACTTCGCGTACTTAACTTCTACAAAAGAAGCAGCTGAGAAAGAAAGCGTATTTGACTAAATGAGCAAAGATTTCTGTTTGTTTGTAGTAGGTAATTGAACTACATTTAGATATATTATACGCGCAAAGCAAGTACGGAGGCTCTCTACTTTCTCAAGCTAGAGGAAAACTTCCAAACTTATATTACATTTCGCGGAATCTTTGTGTGTGTAAAAATGTGTGTGTACGAGTCGAGAAAGAGAAAACTACGCGATGTTACTGGAAAATTTATATCGCTCTGAATAAATACGTCTTTCCAATGAAGTCAAGTGCGATTCCGAAGTTCCGTCGCCGAAGCGAAAACTTTGCCAAGAAAATTAGAAGTTCGCGGAGAGTCGCACAGGTAAGATCGTTAAGCGAGCACAATGGCGACACGATATTTACTGGTCATACATGATGTCGTTCTTCCGTTCTTGTACTTTTCAAATTAAGTTAATGGAATACACGCCAAAGAACTGGGAGAGAACGTTTGTTTGCTCACCGACTATTGTTAGATACACTTGATGGCCAACAGGCGGGGTCGTTGATATTTGGCACTCATAAATCCCGGAGTCCTTGCGCTGAGGATATCGTATCCTCAGAGTCCAGTCCTCCGTGTGAGGAGAGTGTAGTGCCTCGAAACGCTGGTCGCTTGTGTAAGTGTAGCGACCAACTGTCAGCAAATGTATATCGCGATGCCTCACCCAGGAAACCTGAAAAGAGACATGTTCGTCGTTTGATGTTCGCGTGTTTTGCCTGTTACACAGGTAACTTTATTACACGGCCGTGATACGTTGTTATTGGTACACACATAATGTTCATAAACGGGATTAAATTACAATATTAGTGTGTATATAATTAATATATTATTAATTTACTAAACTAAACCTTGTTGTATTTTGATCATAAATTTCACGAATTTGCGTGATATCAAGGGGATTGAGCACATATGTAATTTACATATGTAGAACAAAGCTGTATGAGAAACTAATGCGATATATATAGCTATATGGATCTGCTGTCAACATCAGGGGGTTGCTGCCCTGACGATATATTTAACTATTTCCGCAATGTGCGTTTTACGCACAGTATAATGCATAATGCGTCGTTTGATAAATAAATTAGAAGCTTATTTGCACCTTAATGAAATTCCTCGCTCACCTGTTGTTGCGATTTTTGCTGCGCGCGAACAGGGGAAAGTTAAACCGAATAAATTGAATTCACGGAGAATCGAGCTTATTTCGTGCCCGAGAGCTGCAAGTTCAATGTATGTAAGTTCCATTGGTGCGTTCAACATTGAAATACTCTCGTAACTAATTCCGCCTCGTCGCGACACGCAGGAAACGCGCGAGCGCGCGCGTGAGCGAAGCTAACAAACGGCTGATGCAATTTCATCGACTGCGTTCCCTTGAAGAGTAGCATTTACATTCGATTGACTAATTAACTGTGAAAATTGGCGAAAATTGCGCGACAACCAGACAAAATCATTTATTTTATTCGTTATTGATATTTCATTGGTGCAAAAAATTGAGAAAGAGTTTTGTCGAACGCAAAACAAATTGAGCTTCACGAAAGAGAGAGAGAGAGAGCATCTTCATTAAATTGAAAAATGTTTTTGCTTCATTGATTATGTACAATAAATTCATTACGCGCGAGAAAAAACAACGTTTCGTTTTAGTTTGCAATTTAACAAGGTTTTCAAAAGTGCTTTTTTTTATCTCTTTGCCAGACTTACTGATACTTCCACGCTTCCGAAAAGCTTAATAAAACGCTCATCGAAATTCTAACTCTTCGTTCTCGTGGCTCTCACGAGATTCCACGGTATCGAATAAAACGCTAGCAGAATAATTAACTTCTATCCTTTTCAAACCTCGAATAAAATCACTTCCGCGTCAGTATGTCGGTGAAATCGATCAAGTCAACACGCTGAAAGTCGTTATCTAGTTTCACATATTTCGCCTCTGATCAAACATAACAGTTTCACGAAATAATATAGTTTTTGGCAATATCTCCGTTTTAATTCTCACGCAAAAATTTTCGAGTCGTTTGAAAGATGGACTCAATTTGGTTTTTTTTGTCTGAATATATATATATATATATTCAGACGAATTCAATATAATTTATAGGAAAAAAAAAACAGAAAAAATTAATGAAATATGTCGTCACATCAGCTAATTCAGCAAAAGTATAGATTTTTTTTCAATTGCGAGAGAGAAAAGAAAATCTCGAGAGAGAGAACAACGCGCTTTTCGGTTCATTTTACAGGGAGACTTCGATGTATTAACCGATCGCGGGTTGACGTCCTCTTAACGAGAGTGACGTCGCCATAGAGAGATTCGTTTTGTCCTGACTCGTTCTGCATCCGGCACCTGCGCCAGCTGGAGCTCTCGAGATGACACGACCGTGTTATTGGCATTAGCGTTGCCGGCTGAAAGCCAAACAAAATCTATCCATCCCGGGGAGCGTTGCGAGCGCGACAGAGATAGTTCGTGGGTTGAAGAACGGAACGCGAAAAACAGAAGCGTCGCGTCGCGCGATTGTCGTGCCTAATGCGTTATGCGAATGCAAAATCGGCTTTTGAAATCGATTCTACAGAGAGAAAGAAAGAAAGAGAAAAATCTAGCGCCGCAAGGGGTTTTCGACTGGGATCGTTACACCTGATTTCATCCGAATTCACCGTCTTCGTGTAGCTTTAAAGCTTCCGCCGTTGCAAAATGGAAGGATTACTCTTTCCCCGAACTAACTATTTCTCCAACTAAAACGTCGCAAATATAATAGAGTTAATTTGCACCGAAATTCGATTACTTGCAAATTACTTTCCGTTGAAACTAAAATTCCGTCGTTCTGTTGAAAAATAATGTAAACTTAAAATATATATCGCTACTTAAAAACAAATTCAGAGATCCGAATTTGCGAATTATTGCACGAACGATTGTAATTACGTTTGAGAGAGAATGTGAAGCGCGTTTTCGTCTCGTCGGAAATATCGAGTCTACGCACATAGTCTACGCGGCGAGATCACATTTAACCCATGCGGAGAGCGTTGCATCCCGAGCAATAAAGGGTTCAAAAGCCGCGGGCGTATAACGTTCCCGTAGCTCGCTTGTGTCGTGATGTAGGTGTATGACGTTCACGATAGAGATTTCGCATTGTCCCATCTCAGCACCGAATCCAGGCACTTGCGCCAGCAGTTCGCGCGTATACTCGAGATGACGCGTATGTGTCATTGGCATTAACCGCTGCATTGTTTGGCGAGATTCAACCGAAACCTCCGCATGGCGTGCACGATACTATGCACACGCCCGCTTAACTCCCTTTCTCCTACCGCTGCGTCCCGTGCGCGCTTATATGACTCTACGATAACGGGGAGCGAAAATACGAGCGCGCATTACGCGGTTCGGGAGCTCGAGATGTTGCGGTATATATTGTGTAAAGAATTATGCGAGGAGAATCTTTCTCGCGCACGCGCTCGCGCGCTGTGAGCTTTTTCGTACTTTCATTGTTGAATATACGGCCGACCGACTTATTGTCGCGTGTATAAATTGCTTTGTTATACTAATAGATTACTAATAGATTATTACGTGTAATATATTGTATGTGTACGGTAGTTTAATATTTTCATATAATATTCGCGATGTAATACTGTTTGTACCGCGATAAATGATCTGGAATATCTACATACAATGATTTGCAATATCTACGTACAATGTTAATTTGCGATGAAATCCGAAGCCGATAAGCGCGACGCTTATCCCAAACGTGACATGTTCTTTTTAATTACGTGCTTTCCTAAGGGATGGAGCACAAAGGGGAAAAGGACGATTGCCTGAAGCGCATTTATGATATAAAAATCCGTATATAAGAGTCTTTGTAGCGACAAGAAAAAGTCGCTTTGTACGCACAGCATGCTTTCTAATAATCTTAAGTGCTTTGTAGCGTAGCTTTTATTTCAGAAAGCGGACAAAAACCCCTCCCTGGTCTGAGGACGTACTGACAGCAGTAATTTAGCTTAGCGCGACTGAAACAAGGTAAAGCGCGAGACAACGCGCACTCTTGGCACGATAGAAAATACCAAGAAAGAATCTGTGCGACGGGAGAATTTCTAATTCTCTCTCTCCATATAAGATTGCAACGAGTATAATCTGGGTTTTGTCAATGCTTTTTTTTTTTTTTTTTAACTATCAGACATGACAGAAGCGCGCTATTAATTTTAAACACTCTGAACGATACTTTCGTTTTGAAACATCCAAAAGTTTCTCCGTTCGCGCAATAATATTATTATCATTTGTTTCATATCCCGTAAAACATCATTTACCTCTCCATATTGCGCGCGACGTGTGTTGTCGGTACCAAAACGAATTGGAAGTGCACTCAATACACATTTTGTGCATTCGGTTAAACTCCGTGTGATCACAGTCGCGCATTGACAGCACTCACAATTGTACGCGCTACCCCAGAATATCCAGCGGAGTCGCCGAAGAGAGAAGGGGGAAAGAGAAGGCTCAACGTTTCGATTAATATTCATAAATCATTACGGAAATCGTGTAATATCGCGCGGCGCAAATCCGGCGAGAGACTGTGGCCCGTGTTCGCGATTATATGATGCTTCGTTTATCAAGTTTTTACATCGCCCGTCGAATCCCGCCGTTAATCAACGGACTATTGTGGATATTTAAGCCGCGCGTTTTCGAATCATGAGCGGGCGATTACGAGTCGCTCTCTCACGTGTTTCGCGCGGTGAACCGCCAATTATTATCGAAAGACCGCGAAATGGATATTTGAAAATGCGGAAGATAATCGCGACCAATGATTCGATGTATCGTTGCGATGCCGTTACGATATCGCTTTACGATGGCGAAATTTACATTTATGTATGTACAACGAGTATGTACATATGTATCAATGCGCATGCTACGCGGCAATAATCACATGTGATGCGAATCCGTCATTGAAAAAAATATGTAACAATCACGTTTTTTTAAGTAAAATACGGAATAATCGCTTAAAATATGTTACAATAATATGATGAGAAGTGATCTCTGGTTTCGTAGCGATTAATCAAATTTAAATGTCTAATTTTACGGCAAATGCGAAGTAGTAGGACATTATGCAACAAATTATACTCGCATTTAACAATTTTATTAAAAAATACATTACATCCAATAAAAATTATTTTTAAACTCACTCTCGATGTCTTGTTTTTTCGTTCGCTTTCAAAGACAAATTAAAGATTAATTCGAATGTTTTATCATCAGACGGAAGAGAAAATGAGAATGCATTAAATTCCCGCAATCCTTTGTTATATTAACGTACTTATGTACGTTCATCGCACATACACGTACTTGGCCGTGAGATAGCGGAGATTAGCGGGATCGAGATTGCGCGCGATGACGTCGATCTGTTTGCCACAGAGAAGAAACGTAAGCCGAACTTAAACCGACTCGAATAGATTAGCGTCTATGCGTCTGCTAATGAAGACAGCTATTATCATCCGCAGTTCTATTTACACTGGTTTCTTAGTTAGACGGCGCGGATAAACAGCCCGATAATTACGCATCTTTGTGAACGATAGCGAAATACAGCTTGATCTCTCAACGTTACCGCGATAGAGAAGCATCGTGCGCCACAACAGATCAAACCATAGGTATATATCCGCGCGAGTCGATAAAGCAAGCTCGAGAAGAAAACGGGAACGAGTATTGCTAGCGCGCAACCGAAACATGCTTCTGTAGAAAATATTCGCGCAACGAATATTCTCTCGCGCGAATATTTTCTATCGAGAATAAACACGTCGATTCCGCGATGATGAGAGAAGAACGTCGTAACTCGAGCCGTTCGATCGAATATAACCGAGCCCATATCTATTCTAATAGTGCAATATCGCGTACTCTCAACAGAAACGAGCGACGAAACGTCGCCGGTTCGATTTCTGAATGGAGGAAAATGCGCCCGGTAATTTCGTGTGGAAATTACCCGGCGACTTTATTACGAGCACACGCAAATCTGAAATTTAGATGTAATAAATATGTAGTTATGTGTACAGACAAAACTATCGACATGCGGAACCGGCAGCGTTACTAAAAAAAAAAAAAAAAAAAAAAAACATCTAAAATGGATTGATCGCGCTCAGTCATGCTACGTGTATTTTAAGTGGCCAATTGGTAATTCTCCGCTCTCTTTCGAGCACACGTTTATTCAGCCGTTGGAATAAACAGAACGACATGATATTGCATATATCCGGAAATAACCATCGAATATCCGCGCGCGAAAATAATATCGCTGTTAAACGCGGAGTGCGAGCGGCAGTTCGAATTTAATTCGCGACGACAGAAACACGCTCAAACGCCGAAAACATTTTCACCCGGAATAATCTAGCCGAAAGAGAAAAAGAGAAAGAAAGAGATATAGCCGAGAACTGAGTTTATGCGAGAAGGAATTTCCGAAGAGCGAAGTAATTCGTCGACTCGCAATACAAAATACTTAGGAAAGAACAAAAAAACACTTCCGCTCGCTGCATAAGAAGAGCGGTTAATAATGCAGCAACATAAACGCTAACATCGCTTGCCTTTTTCATGAGACGCCGGCACTGCGCACGATGAAGGAACAGTAATGTTTATTTAATAGCCCCCATTTACGTTGGACGAACTGCGCGCCGTTGTAAGAACAGCGATTTTATATTTCATAAACGAGGCCTCGCGGAAATGCGCTCGCATTGCGCGCGCGATTGCCATCACACCGTAATTATTTCACAGCGTGACCATATAAAGAGAATAAACGTACTTCGTCTCGAAAAAGAAATCTCTATAATAAAATTTTCCATATAAATTCAATAGTTTTATACACTAAATAAATTGTGAGAAAATTCTTATTGAAGAAGCTTTCAATTCCAGAATGAAAATATAGTTTCGCGTATATGCTCGACAAACATAATAAAAAATTCAATGTTTGGTTGAACGTTTTGTTGGTCTTTTTTGGAACGTATTCTTTCGCAGAGGTGACAGTTTAAAGTTTTCAGGGGTCATAGATCGATTAAAAGGTCGTTTGTAGGGGATAGCGGGCGAATCTGGCGACGTGACGCGCCGTTAAAGTATCCGCTACGATCGCGAGAAAGGATCGCAAGGTCGTTCGTGCGGTCCTATCCCTTAAATTATTCAACAGCGACGAAGGAGTATGGGGAGAGACAAGCTGGCCAACATTGGCCAGCACTGCGTCCGCTTCGGGCTAAGATATAGCACCTCTAGTCACGAACCAGACGATGGATTTTCCGATGGCTCACCGTTCGATTCCCCAAGTTCTTCACTTTGCACACGAGATGCACCGTCTTTCCCACCAGGCCGGTGAAGTTGGATTGCATCGAGGTGTCGAAGGTGGGTCCGGTGCCCGGGGTCGGCCATTCCTCCAAAAAATCGGTCCGAAAATTTCGTAGACATGACGCTATACCACCTGCAAATACACAAGTGTTCTTCGTGATTAAGCGAATCTTTCGTGATGAAGTTGATTTTTTAATCGAGAGAGAGTTTTATCGCTCAAGAGCTTAGATTCGTGCGGGACATAGAGTGTGCGACAAAAAAAAATTAGATTAGTAACAAATTTATATCGTACTTCGCGCACGCGTTGTATCGTGTTTGACTTATGGCTCACAGACACGAATACGTCGCAGTATGTGTTTCCTATTCTTTTATAACGCGACTTGGCCAGATTATGGCCGACACCGGAATAATTGAATACCTCGTAACTTTTTACAACACGTCCGTGGAGACGGAGACTTTGTAAGAATACGCGTGCGTGCTAGGTCGGCGCTTCCCGTGGGAATTTTTTGAACGACCGAGCAACTTTCGGCGAATTTACGATGCGTCATCAGACATTCAACGAGAGGCTACTTGACTCTCGAAGCGTCAAGGAAACTTGGGCATCAAGCCCGTTAACGAGCGCCGCGCGTCACGTTGGGAATCGTATACCTATAGGTATGTATCATCAACGTCACGGCGAACTGTGGCGTCACGTCAGTTCGCGCGTACGTGAAGTTTGCGTGGCAACGCGCGAACGGACCTATTTAAATACATCACATTATATCTTGACGTGACTGTAACGTTCCTTTTCGTGACGGCGGTGCGACGTTGCAGGTACAGCATGGATTTCCCCTGAAATCCGCGCGATACGCGCCCCACACGCATGCTGTGTGCACTCGCTAGAAATGCTGAGCGTATCGCGCGTGCTATTCGAGAGAGATATATATTTCTCCCTCGCCTATGAACGTTACGTGCGGCAAGATTATTCTATTAAAATAGCTGGTTCTATAGAAGTCCGTCGCGTGGCAAAAATGCGATGTCAGATTTATTTAATGACTGCTCAACGCGCTTTAAACATTTAGGTATAACGATCATTACAGATTAGAATGAATTATTAACATTGATATTTTTGTTCGTGATGACATGTATTTACTCGAAATAAAAGACGCCAAGATATGTTAAAAGGTATGTTTTTTTCTAGAAAATTTAATTAATTAAAATTTTTGCGATATCTGAAAAACCAAAAGACGCCACGTAATATTTTTTTCCGTTATGCAGTGTACTCACAGATTTGTTTTTTATATTAATTTACGAAATATTCTTTTACAAAATATTTTTCATAGAATGCCATGTTTTTTCTATCAAAAACTTTCGTTAGAAAAAAGAAGCGTACAAAAATACAGATTGACGGTTGCGTATTTTTTATTCGGAAAAAAACGAAAAACCACGATGTGAAACGAGTTTCAGAAGTAGTCCTAGTTCCGAGCAATTTTGCTTTCAGTCACTCTGGATTTTGTTAACTCCAGCAACGACCGCCTTTGATTAACTACAATTTTCGGTATAAAGTCAGTCCGCTGTGACATACAAATGGACGAACATCACTCGCAAAATAACGACCGCGGAAATAACGACCATCCACATAGCTGCACACGCATTTTTAAATGTTTTTTTATTTTATTTAAAATTTTCGCGCAAACGACAAACATTGTCATTAACGAAATGCGTATCGTTAACTTCATCACAATGCGATGTAATATTTGGTCGACAATCATTCGTTGCATTATATCGTGTTATCAAATTACCGTCAATGTTTCCAGTCGGACGTCCATATAATTTCTTTTATTAAATTTTTATTAACGTCACGAGTCCATAATTTTCAAACGATGCGCACAAAGAGAACGTAGAATTATGATTATTAAATACAATTTAATTAATTATCTTTCTACCTCTCTGATAAATGTATTCCAAATGTATCCCACTGAAATGCATGCCGCTTTTTGAATAAACAAGCATTTGCATATTTATGTTACGTTGTACGAAGAGTATACCTATATTTTTTCAGAGTAAAAAAAAAAAGGTATGCGAAAGAAGATACACGAATATAAATCACGGTGACATAGAGCTCGAAATTGAAATAACCGAATGGCGTTGCGCGAGCATTTTGAGATATCCAAAGTAAACACATATAATTGCACACATATAATTTGCGTTCGGTTCGTGATGCTGAAAAATATTTTGTCTCCGTAATTTGCATTCTTACACTCGAATTGCGATTCTTGATTAAGACGCGGAATTACACGACCCAACTGCCGCGCAAATACTCTCCGAGTGCACGCACGAACTATCCTCAACTCCGAATTGCACTTCCGGATCAGCCGTGTTCGGGCAAGCACTTTCTCAGTTGCGAATTATATTTCGTCAAGTGGCTCACAAAGCTAGACAGCCGTGCGCGCCGCGAATTTCCGACTGCGCAATGTTTAGGGACGAGTTCGCGATTAGTACGGAATTGCGTGCACTATCTCGCTTCGTTCGCGCGCCCGGAGTTGATCTCAACTGGCACGGGGATAGCTTGCCCCACTTCCTCGTTGCTCTGTCAGCAACAAGGATAAAGACCAAAGATCCCTCGCGAATTATCGTAATTTAATCAGACCGGCTTTCAGGCGCGTTAAACTGTGAAGACATTATTATTGTTGTGCGAAATCCATCTACAGGTTTACGTACACGTAATTTACGAGCATTAAAGTTGATTTAAATTTGGAGAAAATCTAGGAAAATTTTCTATTTGCGAAGTGGCGATGAAGAAAGAGAAAAGTAAAGCGGAAAGATAAAGTGGAGAAAAGATCAAACAATCTTTCCTTCTTTTACCGCGTTGTTTGAGTTTGAATAAAATCAATGTTAATTTTTTCTTTCTTTTTAATATCTACTTCCCATTTGAAATTGCGCTCGCGTGAGGAAACTGACGCGTTCTTCGCGTTCTTAACATCGCCGCAAGACAGCGGTTAATCTCGGACTTGAACGGAAGAATATAGCTTCCAGGTTCGTAAGCGCAAGACGAAGTTTAAAGACGACGTCGACGTGCGCGTAATATCAAACTTCATCGATGACGGGATTAAGCATAATCGCCATCGGAGCGGCCTGTTTTTCTTCGTGCCTCAAATTTCGTCGAACTTTTCAGCGAAATATCGAGCAATACACGACCTGCCGCAACACGGCCGCGCCATCAAGGTAATACATAATTTCTCGAACCGAATGAATTTCCCGCGGCGTAACATGCGCGCGTATTGTCATAAAATAATCCCTCCCGTAATTGCTTTTCAAAACTTTCCGCCGGCAGAAGCACTTCCGTGACAGGCGAGCTTTGCCCTCGTGAGCCCTTCGCTCACTCAGACCCGTTTCCGAGGTTTCTCACGTGTTCAGGAAAGCGTTCTCGTGTGTTCGACGCGAAGGCGAGCTCGCGTCGCCCGTTATTCTCTCGCGAAATTAATTTTCCTATCCGAATTCTTCCGCAGAAAGTTTCGCCGCGTTCCACGTGAGAAAAGTTTTCGCTCTTTCATCGAAATTTCCGACCGAGGTATGCCAATTGGAACGACGATTATTTATTTCCGTGCCGCGACATATGTACTTAATTTAGACCGGGCGGTTTTAATCGGAACGTACATTAGATATAGATATTTCTCTTTTCTTTGAAGTTGTGAACATTTATTGCAGCGACTGTCTGTGTACACGTATAACGTTATTAACTTGTTAATAAAGTTATTTGCGCGTTCGATTGTTCAGCAAAAGTAAATATTGCGATATTATAAATAAAGTAGCTTCATGTGTGTCATATTCCCTATGACTGCTCGGAATAATCATCGATACACACACGCGATATTAATCTTACGCGATCGCTATTGCTGTTCTGCATTCTAAATAGGATGTTTAAATATGTACACACACACGGGGGATAGTTATATGCGTGCATTGGCATGAGCACGAAAGGGAAGTATTAAGTTATTAATAGCTTCGTTTCATATGTAAATTAAATTATACGGATGTGGAAACAGCTGATAATAACTAGTCACGACATTGCACACGTTTCATAATTCGCGATCAAATATACACAGCAATTTTTCGCGTCGCGAAAAGCAATCGAGTTAGCAGTTGCCGATATGATTGTTACGATTGTTAATGCGAGACGACAAGCAAAATGTGCTGATGAATTTAAGTAGATTTTCGACGACGCGTGAAAAGCGATAGAATTAAAATCTCCTTAATGGGAAATTACGTTGTTGACGCGCAATGGCCTCGCTATTGATTCGAACGACCCCGTCGATAGATCGAGTTTTATGGTCCTTTTAGCCCCCGGGAGGGGACACAAGTTCACCCCTGATTATCGGATCGGTCGAGAGAGAGAGAGCTGTTCTGTGTTATTCTGAAAATTAATTTTGTTCCAGAAGCTGCATGGATTTTCTCTTCCCCTGTTATGCGTATCGACAGCAAACTTTCGGATATCATTTTTGCAATTTTTCTTTATTAAAATTTAAAAGAACAGTTTAAATTTAACACGTCGACATTTGCTTTTCTTCGCCTCGAGAGAAAATATTGTCTTTTTTTAAATTCCATATATATCTTTGCTATTACCTTAATAAAGAAATCGCTTGAACTTTGGTTTTTTTAGATGAAATAAATTTAATGTTTACATTAAACAATTATTTACATTATTCTTGTTACATTTTTCCTGAATATCTTAAATCTCGCGCGTCTTATCGTTTTGTAATATCTTCATCTCCTCAATGTCGCTTCACGTATCTGCAAATATGATATGCAAACTTGAAGAGAACTGATCGTTCCTCAAGATACACTTGAGACACAGGAGATAGATAGCTGAAACGATAAAGACGCGTCCGCGACACAAGTTTATCATAGACGACGGATTGCTCGCGATATCCCCGACCGGAAATTAATTTCACGCTCGAATCCACAAGAACGATTTTTGCGCGAATTCGATCATCCGCTCGTCGCGCGCATTAACGTCGTCGTCGTCTTCTTGATCCGTCGTGATGGAATTTCGACGAAATCGTTCCGATGTACTACTACAACGACGAGGGGAGAGAAGAATATCACCGCAAACTGATCGATCTCAAAAATTGGAACGACTTCAAGTCGCGAACTAATAGACGAGATAGGAACGTGGTTGTCCCCTGTGTACGCTAGATCTATTAATAATCGTCTGTCCTTTTCCGTCGCCTTATGGATGTCAGATCGTTGTTCCCAGATTGTCGTTCCCAGGCTTGTACGGAAATTATAGAGAGCTCCCGATATACGCAGACGAGGATCGACCGCGCGCGCGCACGCAGACAGGTTTGCGCGGCCGGTTATAATTATTTCAATTCTACAGCGGTCTCTTGTAAAGAGAAATCCGGAGTGCTACTATCGCGACTCATTCGTCAAGCCGGAGGGTGGATTCTTTCGGACATTGAGAGACAGAGGTCGGTTTGGTCAGCCAGCCGCAAAATCCTATTTTCCGTCCGGTCTCTTCGCGGCCGAATAAGCCAACTTTGTTTCCCGCCAGTCGAATCCTCTGTCCTGACGTTCTCTTTTCACGTGTACTTTTTTTCCTCTTTTTTCTTTCGGACAGCTAGCGCGCGAGCTCCCGCGGCCACGTTTTCGACGGTTGGAAGAGGAGAAAGAAGAGAGAACCGAATGCGACCGCTATGTGATCGTAAAAAAAACCTCTCGTATCGAGCGTGTTCGCGGCACCGTCGCCGTGCGATTCGGCCGTTGCCGTCAGAAACGATCGGAAAATCGACGCGGCAATTCCGCTCGGAGATTAGAGTCGGCTCGCCTGTTGACTCGATTGCCCGACCGAGCTGATTCATTTAAAGCTTCGGATAGACGCAGATTAACCGTTCCGCTGTTAATGATGGCTGCTAATTATCTGATCAATTACGTGCGTTGCATTGATCGTGTTCATGCTCAGCGACAATATATCTCTCAACAAAGTAAACATGATCTTCAAATGTTGTGAATATTACTCCTTTCACAAGAAGCAATAAAAAATTATATTTATTGGGTAAAAAACTTCACGTCAGATTATGAAATTTCATGTTGTTTCAACTGCGATTACGACATCAAAGAACACCAGATATTAACGTAAAATTGCAATTTGCCAACGTAAGTTCAAATAGACGCGCAGTTCTGCCATCGAGAGAAGAGTTAACATTCGTTGTTAACTTCGTTTAATTTTGTCGAGCTCAGAACTCACGACCGACCGTATTGTGACAAACTTCCCCGAGCGCAATTAGAAAATAGTCACCAAATAGTTACCGCAGCTATAACAGAAGAGTTTCGTTAACGGTCTCGAGTAATTTTGCTTCGTTACAGCTCTGATAAAATCTCACCGCGAGACTCGCGTTTTCCCGCGCGTTTTCGTTGCGTCTCTAAATTTCATTATTAAGATCTGTATGTACGCCGCGCTTTACATTTCCACGTTTACCGAGTTTGCCTTAAGTCTTCCAACGAACCCCTCGTACATACATCTATCCCATTTATCTATCACAGCTAACGCCCGAGCGCTACGCTATCTGCCTGTTTACCCATCTATCTAATGTACTGCCTGAAAGTTAGCGGCAAGACTTTCCGGTTTCCATCGAGCGCACGCTGCACACCCGGGATTCTCGATGTACGAAAGATGGAGCGTGAGTAACTATCGCGAAAACTTTTCACGATAGTCGCGTTTTACTCCATCCCCCCGGTCGTACACAATGCGCTTTGCGATGTGAGCAAGCGTCGAAAGTTACGAAGGAATCTATTATTCGGTAGCTCTACCGTCATCGTCTCGCTGTTAATTTCGGTTGTGATACGGAAGCCAATAACTCAATTCTTCTTCCGTTATAATCTTTCGCCGGCTCAAAAACACGTCGGTAGCACGTAAGCCGATTATATAGGCTTCCGGTCGATAAAGACTGGCTGGCAAAGTCATTTATTTTTTTTGGCAGTCGGTCGATTAAGCACGATTTAGTACGTGTTATTATTGCGTCGCGGCTATTTTCGTTAAATGCAGCCGCGACGTCATTGGCTTGACTGCTGATGAATCTCGCAGCTGTTCGCGCCTTATCATCGGATTTAGAGTGGTTGCGGATTTGCTAATAAAGAGACTCTACATCGTCGCGCGAACGAGGGGGAAGGCGTAGTTTCTCCGACTCCATAAACCGCTCTAACTTCCACGAGGTCGATGGCTGCGTTAACGCGAACACGCCCGTCACGCCAACTTTACGCGGTCGTGTTGTCACTTCGCAGATGACGACGTGCACATGTCGACGGGCTTTGACTCCGCGATAATTCGCAGTTACAGCGACGATGTGTTCCGGTAATACGGCTCGTTAAGTTTTACCGCAGTCCAGATATGTCTGCGTCGTGCTCGCGATTCTCCCTTCCCGATAGTGTTAATAACACGTCCCGCCCTACCGGCGCGTCGTTGTTCGTGCGAGTCGTGAATCATCGCGAACGGAGCGCTGCGAGGGACTGTTAATGAGTCGTTAGATAATAAACGTCTGAAGCATGATGAACGGCGGACGCGTGGTTGCGGCCGCTTCGCGACGACGTCAAAACCGGGAAACGTATTAATTACGCGTCGCGTCAAGTCAAAAATATATAGAAACATATACAGTCGTTTTGTTTCTTTTTTTCATGCGCTTGTCCTGCGGACAGCAAATCGACGAGAAAGACAGACAGTAACAAATTCAATTTTGCGTCGTTCGTTCTCGCTGCGATACGACAACTCGAGATCGAATTGTTAATGTTTCAGCTCGCCGTGTAATTCTCAATAAAAGTTTAGACAAGCGCGCATATTTTTCGCCGCGCCGCAACGGCTTTTTTTCTTCAGCGCGATAATATAAACCGCGCTGAAAACGCGTTGACGTTTCGGAGGGCGCGGTTGAATTAAAAGTACATCTTTCGCGGCCGGTGCGCGACAGTAGTTAACTGAAATTTGAATTTTAACGGCGGACCGCGGCGCGATACGCGCGGTTCATCGTCGTCGTTGCTTTTAATTACGCCGTCACGTGTGAAAGCGGATGAACGAGCCGAGCGCGCGCGGTCGAGAATGGAAAAAATCGCAGTGGGAAGTGCACGGAGAGCGCAATGGCATTAAACGTTGTAGTTATACTGCACGAGGGTCTCTTTTTTCCGCGCATTCTCTTTAAATTTCAACACTGCGCTGTGACAATTGTCGCGGACATTCGGGACGAAACGTTCGCGACAAACGCGGAAAACCTTCAAGGCTTTTCGCGACGACGACAACGACGACGACGACGACGACGACGATGACGTTGATTTAGTCCAAGAAACTTCAGCGTAAATTTAGCGACGAGTGAAGACCGGAAATTACGTTGATCCTCGTTTAAATCCCGAAACTTTATCAATAAATCTGGTCTTCGCAAGCGAACTAAATCTCAAGCCGTCCTTACTTCTCTCAAATGTAATATATTTCTGTGAAGTAATTTGTAATCGCTGCGATGTTCTAACGCGAATTTTTATTTTTCACAGCGACAATACGCACTTAACGGATTAAGTATGTACATATAAGCTGGGAACAAGTTTTCGGCGGGTAACCATCTACTTGTAAATGTCTTACTTTATTATTTCTGTCAATGGTAAGCGTTTCCCATATGACTGTGCATAGTGCTGTAGTTGGGGATACATGCACGTCAGTATTAAAATATGCACGCGCTGTAAAGTCGATGCGGACTTTTCATTTCGCAGACAGCCTCAGCAAAACATTCTGCGCGCTATGGAAATAAGTATATCGCGAAATTCCGTCGGAGTGCTGTCACATCGAATCCTCTAAAAACGGAAAACAACTCGGAACGTAAGTAAAACGGAGTGCGCGCGCGACAAGACGATTAATAAAGACTTTACTGAGACTCTTATCGCGCGCGTCGGCGTCGAGAATTAACACAAAGCGCCGACGGCCGCGCTTATCTAGCGCGTTTTTGTTCCGACAATCTCGACGATGTCTGATTATGTGCTCTCTTGAATGAATGGCGCCAAGTTACGCGCGAGGACTCTGCCTTTTTTCCTCAGAATACTTTTTTATCACTTGCGTACCGATCGCAAACTTTGCGAAGCCCGCGCCTCGTGTATTTCCACGAGAAAGTTTGCGATATCTCGACCGTGCGCGCCAAGATATTGGTGAGAAAATTCTGGTTCTTCATTTCGCTCCACGTCGAGCGAAATGTGGGGACGCGCGTGCTGACAAAGCATTATTGAATAATAAGAGCAAAAATCGCTAAAAATATATTCAATTCAAGAGAGAGAGAGAGAGAGAGAGAAGAAGAAGAAGAAGAAGAAGAAGAAAGAAATATCGATCATGAGAAATATTCTCTCGTAAGATATTTAAAGAGATAGCACGCGCGCAGGTGGAACAGACAAAAGCAGACCGTAGCATTTATAAAAATTAACGTGTTCTCGACTCGTTAAAACTCCGACGATTCTTAAACGTTGAAGAAAGCGCGCAACTGCAATTTCAACAATTGTCTGCGATGCACGGTTATGCAAACTAAGTCGACCTTTGCCTGTTATTAAAATTCCTCCGCACAAAGCTGTATTAATATTCCGCAGAAACTGGTCGTAATATGTAAACCTCATTAGAATGTTGCATATTGCATGGCAGTTTTATACATTTTGCTCTAATTTCAAAGATATTTCGCGCAACATTCGTTATATAACGGTTTTAAGTGAATGCAAATGTTATTTGGATAACACTCGCGGCGTGCGCGTACACTTCAGACGTAATTTTTTCGAATTTTTCATAAACGTCGCGTCAGAACCCACACACGTGCGATACGTAAATCATCGCGTGTGTGGATTGTCGTATGTCGCGATCATCAACGAATCTTCGCTTTCGCACATGTAACTGCGTCGAGTCACGAAACATCAATTGGAACGTACGTGCCCGAGACTCGAACGTTAACGTACGAGCAGCGTACGAGCGCAAAAGCCACGTAATTCACTGGTATTATTAGGTGCCTTAATAATCGCGCGTGCAATTAACGTGAATATATCAAATATTAGCGTATCGATGATTTCGAGAATCGTGATGTTATCCATTGGCCGTAAGCGATTGCGAGCTAACCTAATCTTTTTTTGTTTCACGGCATCTGTGAACGTACTTCGCGCCGGGCTAGTCGGTTTAAAAGCAAGCACACATATTACACATATTTATGTTAATCGATTTTCAAATAGCCGAAATGTTTTCGTCGAAAATTACAAAACCCGCATTCCGTTAAAACGCAAATTCAGTTTTCTCTTCTACGATAATTCGTGATTGTATGTAATTGTAATTCGTGATTTAACTAACATTCGTTCCGTATTTAATAATAAATGTGACGCGTGTGACAACAACTCACCAAAACAAATGATAAAACAGACAAGTGTAGGGAGAGAAGTAGACATCGCTTTTCCCCGGCGTGGCTCATTCACATACTGATATACTATCTCAGACGCATCGCAGCCGTTTTCAGAAGACGCAAATCTCCTACGAGGAAGATAAATTCACTGACAAAAAAACGCTTATCAACGACCGTGACATGTCACGCACTTCTCGATCGTAGCAATCAGAACCACTTCGCACCGCCGCAGATCCGCGCACAGTCACTCGCGAACAAGATGCTCTTGTACAATCTCACTTTATTTATACTCGTCGCACGAATCAGAACGTGACGCACAATTCAGTTTCGAATTCGACGCGCGTCGACCAGATTACGTCAAAATTACGACCAAAAAATTCGCTCACTATCACAAGACTATACCACCAGGAAATTCCATATTTTCCGCGAATTACAAGATATGTCGCGGTTTTTACATATCACGCACCATCGGCTCGATTTGAGATCTTGTCAATGAAATGAAACGATCGACGTTTTTATTCGGATGCTTCCATCCGATGGAAGAAAGAATCCGTCGTTGACCTGCTGAGACGAGCTGCGACGAGAGCAAATTCGCGCTTTACATCGCGGCCGACGTTAACGTTCAACTTTAACCGTGCGTGATCGGACCTCAGATGCACTTAAACGACCTCCGCATCACCGTTATCACTCACTATTTCGACGGAGATTACTACCATGTGATCCATATTGATCGATGTAAGGGGAAACCGGCGCTAAGCGTCGTGCCTCTCGCTACTACGCATCGGCGAATGTAAGATCGCCCGCGATGCATTAGACCGATCGTCGTTATTAATGCAATCTACACGACATACCGGACGCACCATCGATCATAGCCGCGGCGGTTATTTTCGCCGCGCGCGCGGCTACACCGCATTTTATCCGACGTGCAATTACTCTTGCCCGACTCCGAACGTGCTCCGATATCGGGCCGCGAACAAGAGATTATTTCGCTTCCTTCCTTCGTTCTTGCTTCTTTTTTTTTTTTGTAGCTCCGCACTAATCGCTCGCTTTCACGATCGAGCCAGTTCTTGTTTATCGATGCCAGAGACAAGAGCGAGGTTTCCTCTTTCTCCGATCGCAGTTTTTCCCGACCTTTCAATTCCGCATCGATGTCGGTGACGATGGATTCGCGATTGAAGCTAAACAAAACTCCGATCGCGCAACGTCGAAAGCGTAGCGACACCCGCGAGACTGAGCGTTTTACGAGCAGCTTTTAATTTTAACATCTCCCTCATCGGTCGTCGCCGCGCAACTGCATGCCGCGTATACCGTGCTGTCCGCGCGTATGCGGCTTTTTCCACCGCCTTCTCTCGTTTCTCTCGTGCAACGCAATACCCTGCGGCAATTAAATGCAGACCCTCGAGAGAGATCGTTGACGACGTCCTCAAACATTCAAGTGAGGCGCCTCTATCACGAAGGTAAAGCTACTTCACGCGGAATTTACGCACGGTAAAGCATTGAAGCACGGACGGAATTTGCGGCGAAATTCGAAACCGCGATCGATAAACGTGATATATTTTCGAAACAGGCAGTGAAGTATTATTGCTGGGTGATCATCTCTATCGATCGATAACAAAATGTTTCTCGCGCGATTATTCGATCTTCCTGGAATTTCCAATATCAGATAACACACTTCGCGTGTTCTTCACTCCGATTTCACACAGCAACTCTCTTTCTCTCTCTCTCTCTCTCTCTCTCTCTCTCTCTCTCTCTCTCTCGTTCAAACGTCGCGGTAATGACTTTGACGAACGATCGAGATTTTTCAACTCTATCGTCCGATCGATTCCCGTCGCCGTGTGTTTCCGAACACCGTTTCACTGGACCATTCACCGTGTCGTTTTCCACCACCGCGCGATCGTAAATCGTACGTTTTTCCAACAATTTTTCTCACGCACTTTCTCTTTTACTTAGGGACACAGTTTCGGAGCACACAACCGCGAAAACGAGGGAAATGTTAAATGAGAAAACAGCAGATCCGACAGCAGAGTCGCATATAGTACTACATCAACTTTCGGAGAGCGGCTTCGCGAGGACGGAATCTGCGGGACTGCGCTTTCATATTAGTTGCTGCGCGATTGTCGCGAAAGAAACCGCGAAAAATGTGATCTCGGCAAGAGCGAGCCGCTCTCGCGCGAATTTCACCCCCTTCGGCGAGATCCGCCGCGAGTACGGGAAACGCGAGACGCGCGACGGGGAGAAGGTCGCGGCTCTTTCGAAACGACGATGCTCCCGCGTCGAGGACAGCCGAGGGACTACATTGCGCGAGCGCCACTCGGGGGTCGAGCACGCAGCCGCCCCATTCGGCCCGCGGAACTGCGCCTGTGTGCGCCCGCTGCACTGGTAAGGGTGATGAACTTGTGCGTGTGTATGTGTGTGTGTGCATGTGCGTGCAGGTGGTTGTATGTGCGCGCGCGAGTTCCTCCCATAGCTGGGTTGTATATCAGACCGTTTCCCCACCCTTCGTGAGAGCCGCCACCCTTTTACCCCGTCGCCTATCTCGCGCATCCCTTTTTCTCTTTTCTTCTTCTTCTTCTTCTTCTTCTTCTTCTTTTGCTTCTTGTGTTTTTTATTCTTCTTCCGCGCCTTGTTTCTCTTCTACTTGTTTCCCCGTCTTCGACCTCTCTTCCTCACCGCCGTTTCTCACCGTTTTTCTTCTTCTTTTCCTTCTTTTTCTTCGTCTTCTTCTGAGCGGCGCCGGTGAAAATCGCGGTCCTCGCCTCGATAAGGACGCGAAAAAGCGCGAATCCGGTTATAACTTATGGCCGAGATAATTAAAAGGAGTTACAGAACGATAATGGAGTGCCGCCCCTGTCATCTTCTTGCGTTACCGCCGAGTTCCGCCGAGAGCTGATCGTTCTCTATCCGTGCTGACTGCTGGTCGCCGAGGATCATCCCATTTCTCGGTACGGAGTGGCGAGGCTCGTCGCCAACTTCCCGGCTGTTCGCGTCGCGATCTCAAAGACGTTCTGTCATCCCGAACACGAAAGTTCCTTTGAAACCGCTGACTCGTGCAGATAACGTCGAAATGAAAAGAGAATATCATTTTGCGATAAAAAAAAAAGAATAAAAATTTATTAATACTTGTTCTTTTGATCTTTGGGTTTTTTTTAAATCAGATTTCTTGCTTTCGTATCTGTCGATTGTCTCGTTTTGACAGTGACTTTTCGCACGTTGCAACTTCGCGGGAGAAGAGAAATAAACGTTGTGGTTTCCTTCTGGGAAAACGCACAGAAGACGGAACGCGGAATTATCATCGTGTTAAGAAGTCTACGCGATCCGCCATGTTCGGCTCACCGAACTGCAGTCACGTATCACAGAGAACTATACCGACTACTTCGTAAAGCCACCGTGGAAAGATCAATAGGCATATCCCGCGTGTCTTTAGCATTCCGAGAATACGCCAAGAATTCCGGGGATATATTCCCCATAGCCGGAGAAAATTAACCGACCTGTCGAGCGGGAGAGATCTTCGTCTCTTTATGATATTGGCTAGCGATTATTATATAGGAACTGATCCGGTCCGCGACGATCACAACACGGCCATTCTCCTCGAGCGAGTTTTGCATTCCGCCAGGAGTTCTCGTCGACGAGCGAACGTCGACCTTCTCGGTGGATTATGGATCTAAGAACTCGTAAACAACGAAACGATCCGGCGGGACACATCAAGCGTGGGATGAATTTATGAAGCAATCGCTCGCCCGGGCGAGCCGTGTCGCGGATCACGCGAAGAAACCGCCACGTATTGGCTGATCTCTGCGCGTCTTGTATCTTGATTGTCTTTCATCGGGTATATCGATTACTCCAACGTACAAACGACAGATCCGGTGCGCCGCGCGTGCTAAGATTAATTGTTATATCGATTTATCATGAATTTTAATGCGCGCGGAACTTCGCGGAGTGGTACCACTTGATTAGCATTCGCTTTGTCAGAGGTAAGAGCACATTACAGCGCTTCCCGCGACGTGTCGTGAATATTGTCGTCGACTTCAAGCGGATATACTGCCTTTCTACTTCAACCGCTTCTTCCTATATCGCGTGAATAATTTCGCCGGTTCGTCTGTCTCGCCAGAGAACGTTGCTTCAATTGTGCACTTAACCGGCCGCGATTAAATCATATTTCACACATTGTTGTTTCCCGACGAGATGGATTAGTAGTCGCCTTCGGAAACCGTTTGTAACACGATGATTTTTCAGCGTATCTTCCGCGTGTTCCATGCATTTTCATTCTTTAAAAAAAAAAACAAAAAAAAAAAAACAAAAAAACAATGGAACTCAGGCGGCTATTTAATAAATTTATGTATTCACATTTACAATGTGTGTATTTCCGTGTCGTTTATATTCATCCGCGGCGCTGGTTATAAACTTTGAGATGTACATGTGCAGATAAACAAAAAAATATCGCCGATAGCTACGTGAGAGATTCTCTCGTGGATATTCCACGCGCACGGCTTTTACAGCTCGCACACGGCTCGATTGTTGTCAATGGCGGGCTTATCGTTGACAAAGGCACGGCCCGTACGGACAGATCGATGGTTATATTTCCACGCACGTGATTTTCGAAAACGCTCGTCACGATTTATCATCTGACACGCGGTAAACGACGCGCGCGCGACACCGTGTTCCCCCCTCTTTTGCGAATATTTGCGATATTTAAATCTACAGACGCACGTCATTACATCATTCACGCGCGTTACACCGTAAAGACCCGATACGTTCAACACGCGGCAAAAATGAAAATTCGCATCCGCAACGTGTAAATTCCAATCCACGAGTTGGATTATCGTTGCGCGCGACGCGGAAGCGTTTACGCGCCGTGACATGGCAATTTCACGTCTCTCTCGCGAAGAATCGCTTCTCCTCCGCACTATTTACAATACTTCGAGACGCCAATCAGTTTAGAATTCATAGTCGAAATCCGCTCGTTTCAAAAGCATTCATGCAACATTTCCAAATCCCCAAGAGTATGCTCGAACGAGATACGGACATCTCTCTCTCTCACTCTCTTTCTCTTCCTGTAACTTCCGTGTGCGCGGATTTCTGGTCAAGAAACTGCAATCGAGTGGCGAGTCACAACAGCGCGCGGCCGTAAAGAGAAGATCAATAGACTGGCACATCTGTGCGTTTGAGATTCCGTGAACGGTTGCGAACAGCCGCTTCATTCTCTCTCTCTTCCTCTCAATCTCTCTCCATCACGGATTTTCGCCAAATTACGTATACAGCAGCCTCGCGGGCCGTGACGAAGTGTGCGCTTCTCATCAGGGAGTGGCGTCTGCCACGACTATGAGACGACAGACAGAACCTCTTGCCGCCGATTCTGGACTATTATCGTCGACTCTAATGCGGTCTCTAATGCGACTCTAATGCTTCTGCCGCCTCTTCTCTCGCGTTGCGGCGAGCATTTGCGGTATTATAAGCCGGTTGTCGATCGGCGCGCACCTGTGATCTTAATCTATTTGCGCGGAATAGTAGACGAAAGCGGACCATTATAGTTTATTATACATTCGCGATTTTATCTATCTCTCAAGTATCGTATTATTTGCATTGCAAACCACAAGCGACACGTATATTTATTACTCTACTGTAGTTAATTACGATAAAATTCTATTCTTATTTTACATACGTACACCTTTGTGAAATAAAGCGATTAAGATAAATAGCCGGTGTTTTTCTTCGCTCAGCTTGATTCTTAATTACTCGTAAAAATACGGGAGAGCGAATCCTCGCACGCGAGGCGAGTTTCTCGCTCCGTGGTGTGTGTCATTTGTATTACGCAAGAGCCGGGGCCATCTGGGACATTTAAGGATGATCTTGGACCGCTCCGGGGAATGTTAATGGAATATCTCAGTGATGTCTACATATCGTGGAGCGATGGTGCTCTCGGCTAATTTTGAACAGATTTTGCGCGCTTTGGGGATGTGCGAAATGTCGCCGTAAATCTCATTATTGCGCCGAAGAATGGCGCCATTCTTTTCGAAGTGGAAAAACGGTACGCGGGAAAACGAAACGTCATGTTAAGTCGCAGGTTTTTTTTTGAGCCCACGAGATATCTCATTGGTATGCTTGCGCACGTTCCAGTAGGTAAATCGAGACTGGATATGAAGCACGTACGAAAACCGCAAGCTCGACCGCAAGTTTCTCTATCAAGGAATTCGACTGTGCGTTCGTGTAATGACCTATTTCGCGAAGAGATAGGCACGTATTTCGTGTCCCCCTCTCCCCTTCCCCGTATCGATTGATCATTTCCAGCAGTAAACACGGTAGCTCTCGATAATGCTGCCATCTTTAAAGTGCCGCCTCATGAGCGTCGCACGCTCCGTGTGAAAATTGAAGGCGATTCGTCGAAAGTTGAAAAATGGAGTTTAAGTAAAGTAAATACAATGTCAGTTCCGAAGTGCGCTCTCGAGTGAGGTGAAGAATAAGTTTTTCGAGGTGACATATACGACTTCGAGGAGAAAGAAAAATTACATGTAGATAGAGTTAGAAAATATGTTTTGCCGCGTATCTTTGGTGTTCGCCGCCGTTGTTGTGTCGACCGCACAAGTTGACTGCAAAAAAAAACAAAAAAAAAAAAACAAAACAAAACAAAAGAGAAAAAAAACTAAACCAAAAGAAAAGAAAATATTCATTTTCTCGACTTTTGCCACGGTGCGATGCTCCAGTTTTACATATTTTCTATCTATTGTTTTTTCTTGTTCCCAATAAGTTTTTCAACATTTTATGCGCTGCAACATCAATATACTCTGTTATCGTTGTGAAAACAAAAGCCGCGCGCAATTTCCCCTATGTAATAAACGCATTCACTGCTATTTGCATGTCACTCCCCATAGAGATTTACATGGCCAAAAGTTCCGTAAAGTGATTCGATTTGTTTCAGACCGTTGACACCGAAACGAAATCTCGCGAATCGCTTCGGGAAAATCGCCGCGCATGTATACCCTCCGGTTGTCAACTTCGATACTAGATCATTCGTTTATTCTTATCAGTCCCGCGCACAAGCTGATACACACGCGCTTCCGCCTAGGGTCGCGCAAACGGTAATCCGCAGTCTTTCCCATCCATTGTGACGAGAGATGCGTGAAACGTAACGGGGCACGGAGAGAAGAACACGCTGCGGGCGAGTGCCATCATCGATCGCGCCCCACGTCGAGAACGGCACACTTCGGAAAAAAAAAAAGAAAAAGAGAGGGAGCAAAAGGGAGGGAAAAAATAGAAAAGAACCAGAGTGTACGTCAGCCAAAACGCGGATCGCACTTCTTTTTCCGAAGATCGTCGTCGGCGACGAGAACGTATATATCGAGAGGACGCGCATACGTATCGAGAGTCCGCGCACGCCATGCACACTCCGCATATAACCCGCTAGGTATGCACGAGCGGCCGCGTGTACGTGACGCGTTCAATTTAAATTCAAGACACCGACACGTGTCGTCCCGGGCGACTCCGACGAGCCGGCGCTGCGGATCCTCCGCGGTAATTCCACGGCGGCGCTTCGTGATAACGCCCCGGCTCCTTTGAAGAAGTTAGCGCGACATAGTTCGTCGGAACAGCGGTGCTAACAAACTTCAACGAGCACTTGCGTCGATGAGACGCGCGCGACGACTCCGGAGGCTTCTTTCGGGAAAAGACGAGAGAAAGAGAGAGAGAGAGAGAGAGACGAAAACGTCTCTCGTCGGATAATTAGGCTCACAATCGGCCTGGAATTCGGCCTGGAGGATCGTCGGGATATAATCGTAGGTTAAATTGTGGACTCCGTCGGCTAATTAACGTCGCGTGAAAGCGCCGGCAGTTGCATTTAAGACACGGTCCGCAACCTCGCACACAATCCTTGTCTTTTCAACAAAAAGCACAGAGACAAACGACAATAAAATCTCGACTATTGTCACGCATGAAATTTGAACTCTTGGAATATCAAGAAAATAAAACTTAATCTTTGTTAATGTTGCGTAGCGATTCATGAATTTTTGCTCGCGCGCATATGTGTGTATGTGTGCGCGCGCGGTAAGAAGAGAAATGAAGAAAAAGTTGAAAAATACATATGTATCACGGCCTACATATGCAAAACGGCGTTATTATGTCACTCAAGGAAACACGCCGAGTAACGCGTCACGTAATTTCCGGCGGATTTATTGTCGGCGACCCATTTTTCCGATCGGTACACAATTGCGCGCTATCAATCGCTTGTTTTAGCAGCGCGAAAGAACCGTTATTATTGGACCGCGATGGCGTATTCGATTAATCTTCGTTTAATTTTGCTTTCAAAATTTGTTGTTATCTCCATGTGCATAGCGACATCCCGCGGTGAAGTCCGCCGGGCGAACGTTGCAACGTCCTTATCGCCGTCGTTATTTTAGCGCAATCTTATTTAATTTTCAATCCCGAGCGTTCATTAATAATAATTAACACTGTGCGCGGTATCTAGTTTTATCAGCACGGGTCGTCCATTCATAATAATCGTCCCTATGAATATTCTGCCGTCGCTTTTCGATAAGAACTACATCGTCGTCATCGTCGTTGTCGTCCATTCAACGCGGATGATTGACGGAGCAGCCTGACATAAAAACTATTAAATCTCTCGTTACCTAACCACTTACGTACATACAGCGCGAGTCAACGACATTGTAATGTACGAATGTACATACGGTCATTATTTTCCAAGCAAGCAACTTATCCAGTTGCATCATCAGTATACGTCGACGGTTTATAATAGGCTTGCGAACGATCGATCCATCGATCGATCGATCGATCGGTACTTCAAAACACGGAAGAGTTGCCTGTAACCGGTCGCCTGTAGAACGGCAAAGCTTGACGCGCGTGCTTCGGAGTGCAGGGGAGCTTCGTGTCGTCTATCCGTTGTGTTGATTCTATTTAAAGGACGTGTCGCGCGGTTGAGACACACACACCAGCGCTTTTCGAGACGCGGTTCTCCCCTTGAAATTTTATTTCTTGTTTACCCTATATAGAATCCAAGCGCGAGAAATCTGCGCGTCTCGACCTGCCAACGGACGAAAATGGAGACAGCTGAAGCATAGAAAAGGCACGAGGGAGCGAAATAAGGTTTACTGCGTCTTTCTTTCTCTCTCTCTCTCTCTCTCTCTCTCTCTCTCTCTCTTGTAAGACGCATCAGTTCTCGCGTGCGACACCCCGCGAATGAAAACGACAATGCAACTTTGTGGAAATAGCGGAAGGATTTACAACAATTTGCGCGCGTCACATTTTTCTACAAGTTACCGCTAAATCTAATAAAAGTTAAATCAGCTTCTCTCGCGACACGAAATGAAAGAACTTCATAAAAAACCAATTTACAGAAGCAAAACATTTCAAGATTAAGAAGAGGATTTTGCAAGGCTACTGACACTGACGAAAGACGCACGAGGGAAACCAAATCCTCCAATCGTTACAGACATTCCATAACGCGAGGGACGCGCTATGATATCCCGCTCACGTTATATTCCGGTTGATGGCACGCGCCTTTAGTTATTCTATCAGCGTGCGCACACACTTGCCTTCCTTGAGTGGAATCGGGACTACCCTCTCAGATCTTTTTCCGATTTGATTTCGCGATTCGACGCGGAAAAACCGTAATCTACGTAAATCCCGGATCTTAAACCGGACCGGACCGGTTACGTTACGTTAGGATCGTGTTCGTGTTCAGGCGGAAGAGTGTTCGTAAAATTCGAGTGGAGCCAACACGCGTCGTGGAAAACACTTGGGCAACAAGGGATCGGGAACTACAAGAATAGAAGCAAATATATATATATATAGAAGCTAAAGCCCTTCAGGTTTCGGTTTAGTTCCGAGACGTAGAGCTTTAGAGTCGCGAAATAATTTTGTTTCGAGACACTTTTCAAGTATTCGTGTGAGATATTTATAGAACGTAAACAACATGTTTTTTTTTCTTCGCAATTTCTCGATTACGAGTTTTCGAAGTAACTGATCGACGCCGCCGCGAGAGAGAAATGAGATCAAGCCGAGAAATTCTCAGCCTGATATTTTAGAAAGTCACTATCCATTGCTGAGGCAAAGGTCGTTGCAAAGGGCGGGTGAAAAGCAAAAGGCAACATCTTACATACATATATACATGTATATGTATATATATACCCAGGAAAATGTACGCCGTGGTTAAGTTCCGCGAGCTTGAACTTCGCCTATTACCGTATATAATAAAGAGCCGTTATTTCGCGGCGTTCTCTTATCTACGCCGCGACGGCGGCGAAATAAAGAGGCGTTGCTTAGTTCCGTCCGCTAAAAAAGCCCGGGGGCCTTCATAAACAACGGGGGCGAAGTTATGCGGGTTGATCAGACATTTTGCGAATGAGTTCGTTATTTAATGGCTTTCGCTAGAAAATACGAGAGACCGCATTTCACTACGTGAACGCGCGTTTTATCAATCGACAGCGTGAACTAGTATTGCTAGTATTTATGTATCTCTCGCGAAATGTGAATCACCGCGCGATGACGACGTTTATCGACCGTTTTAAACAACGCGCCTCCTCGCGATACTTTACGACGCTTTCGTTGCGGCTTTTACGGACGTCGTATACATTTTACAGACCCGCTCACAAAGCGTCCCAAAAACTGCAACCGATCCGGGATATCACTTCGCCAACCAATATCCAGAAATAACTGGCATCGGTAAACGCCGTTTCATGCAAAATTGCGAGAATCGAGCGGCGCGAGAGATGATGAAGCGATGCCACCGACTCCTCGTGCCAGAAAATTCCCGCATATTCACGTGTCACGTAATCGATAAGAAATTCTTTTCAACGTGAACTGCGAAATTTCTATATAAGCGCGAGAACTCTCGATTCTTATGACGAACATCATCACGATATTGATTTTTCCGAAGGTATTCTCTTATTAATCGAGATTGCTTGGTCTCAACTAGCTTCGACTAATATTTGCGAGAGAACACTTCGAAAAAGTTCGCGATATCATCAAACAATCGTCAGGATGTACGAAAAGATTGATTTGGCAAACAAGGGCAGGGAGAGAGGGCGTTTTTGGGAACTTCACCAACCGCGCGGAATGACGCAGAGGTACGCGAACGTGACCTCATATATTTCTGCTCTGTCAGAAATGTCCGGAAAAATTCGTCCGACCGCCGTGGCTTGATAATAAGACACGATATATTGTAAGCGTAATAATAGCGTTGGTCGACGTCGGATTAAATTAAAGAAACGTAGCGAAATGTTCGCGATGTCGAGAGCGCGAGCAGTCGCGAAACCTCGGCCGCCGTACCGTGCCGGGGACATTACGGCGTCGTTTATCATCTGTCGCCCTTTACAGTACGGAATCCACGTACTCCGGCCAATCGTTTTCGGAAGGGGACGAGATCGTTTAAAGTCGGGGATATCGGCCGCGCGCGCGACTGGATACTAGGGGCGCGAGTGGCGTTATAGACGGGGCGGGTCAGACAGACAAAAAGCGTCCGCATGGAAATTGGAAATGCTCGAACCTTTTAAACGTAAATGCGACGAGACGGCAAAAAAATCGCCGCATTACGACCCTTCTTGCGCGGTGGTATTTCCAGCTCTTCGGAAACTTCTCTCGACGCCCGGGGGCGAGATAAACTTCGCCGATGAATACTTATTTCATCGCGCTCTTCGCCGAGTCACAAAGATAATACAAGGTAAAGCAAAGGTTGATTATAATGTATTTCGACGAGAGAAATTCTCAGCGAGAGCGTATCAATTTTGTCGAAGCGAAAATGTGTCGAAGTGTATAGCACTAAATAGTTTCCCTATAATAAAATAATTGATGTGTCGCTTGAATTGACAAAATGACTAATTGACGTCTTTGTCATTTTCTTGTGTGACAACCGGCGCTTCCGTTGTAAAAATCACGGCATATATATATTTCTTGAAGTGAAAAGCTTCAACCACATATTTCTTTTCCTTCGAGAAATTTTTACCGGTAGTACACCGAGCTTCTCTCGGCAAAACTACGAAGCACGGATAAGTAAATAATCCTCCAATTAAAGGACCCGACCGCTACGTGGGATATATAATCCGAAATCGATACACGGCTATCTCTCGTGTGTGTTAAATCGAGCGCGTCTGATTTTCCTGCACACGATTACGTCGGAACGTAGACACTCACTTGTTAATTTTGCTCCCATTAATTTTGCTTCGCTTCTTTCTTTCATCAACTATATAGCGCTTTCTTCAAAGAGGATTAAGTTTCTTCAACCAAAACGATATTTCGTCCGACAACGCGCGAGTAATTTCGACGAAATTTCGAGGATCTTCCGCACGCGTTCTCTCTCTCTCTCTTTCTCTCTCTCTCTCTCTCTCTCTCTCTCTCTGTTACCAAGAGAAATGATATAAAACTATTGAGATTGCTTCCAGGTTAGCACAATAGGGACAAGATGCTCCAGAAAGCATTCAAGCGACTGGATCCCGGCCAGCTCATCAGTAACTGCGCGAGGCGATGTTAAATCAAAAAATTCAGCTCGTTCCCGGGCGAGAGACCGGAAAAATTTCGCGAGAGAGAGCGAGCGAGCACGCGTTGGAATTTCGATTCGCCGTCGTATTTTCGGATATGAAGTCGACGAGCGCACGACGAGCCGGGTTATTTCCGTTCGGAGAGGGGACGTGTATATGCCGTTCTGTCGTGTCGCGCTGCTGCGTTAAAAAGGCACCCCATATGGTTTTTCCGTTTCGAATCGCATCGGTTTATCGACTACCGACCGATAAATAGGCCGACACTGCTTTTTTTTCTTTTTTTTCTTTTTTTTTTATTTCAAACATCGACATTCTATAACACGTGTGCGCGCGGCACTGCCGCGATACACATTCGGCATGCTACCTCCAGCGTAGAGGCGATCGTGTTAAATGCGATATACGACAACAATACACAATAACAGATATTTATTGCGTAAAATTCAAATATTTGTGAATAGTCAGAAATTTTATCGCAACTTTGTGAAGCATCGACTCAAATAACATATGTCGATGAAATATTTGGTTTTGAATTGGCTCGCGTGAATCAAAATGCGAAGAGTGTCAGCAAACGCTTGGAATAAATAAATAAGTTTATCGAAATAAACATACATTTATATAAGTTGCAAACACGATTACGCATTTAACTGCATAAAATTCGTATCTCAAAAAACTATCGCATTATCTAAAATTTGTTCGAATTATAGCGAATTTTGATTTATGTTTTTTAACGTTTATTTACGTTTAACGTGTATTCTACGCTCGCAAGAACGTTTGGATTCAACACAAAGGCGATCGATAACACTCGGCGCTTGACTTGCCTCGTCGGTGTCGAGTTTTCGTGCATCATCTTGCATTTACATATTACACACTTCCAAGAATATCGGAATAGTATTTGCAACACGAAACTCGATCTTTATCGAATTCTTAAAACTAGTTAGTAGTTTAAAAAAACTTAGTTTAAGAAATCTTATCAACTATTTTATAAATTGTAATTTTTTTTCTAAACTTACGTGTTCCGTTCGAGTTAATTGATTCAACGGCACAATTTACGTATAAAACAAGCTCCGCAGAAATGCAACAGTCGCTATTTGTAACCCGTTCAACAAATATAACATGCTAGTGAAGTTCTCACACTTCGTGTTCCGGTTACGGTGACGGTTTCCGGTAACGCCATTCTCGAAGGAAGGAGACAAGAAAGACGGTTCTCATGCCCGTTGACTCTGTAATTTACGCGCTGTTTTCCCACGTCGCTCGCGCGTCTACACCCGCGGCGAAGCAAATATTCAGAACCGGCAAAGCGCCGGCGGCGGCGGCGAGTTTGTTTCTCCTAGTCCTCGAACCCTCGGACGAGCCAGGATAGTGTCGCGTTCGTTTTTATGCGCGTCACGTCGCGGCGACCGAAATTTTGCACTCGCCATCGCCGCCACCGCCGCCTCAGTCGGGATTCCGGGGTTGTTTCGTATAGTGTACGAGAGCAGTGAGATTTACCGGCGTTGAGGTCCGCCAACTCGCAGGCGATCCCGGCCGCGACACGTTCTTGGGATTTCCTGCGCGCGTTGTTGTATTTCTGCAAATGCGCTCCGCTAGCGCAAATAGAATTTTAAATGTTGGAACGCTGCGGTCTTTCTCTCTTTCTCTGATAATTGCGAGTATAAATTAACGCAAATAGACCGAAGTTTAAGGACTTATTATAGCTGTATATTTTGCTAGATATTTACGCGAACATATTGACTGAACATATTGCAAAGTAATATTTCTTTTTCCGGTAATTTGTCAAAAAACAGAAGAACAAAGGTGCTTTTTGAACACCAAAAAAGCACCTTTATGTCTTTTTTCCTACGAAATGAGCCCTTCTGTTTTTGACAAATTATCTAGAAAAGAAATATTACTTTGCGATCAATCGTTCGCGTAAATATTTAGAAAATATATAGCGATAATAATCTCTAAATTTCAATCCATTCGCAAAGCGATGTATAATTTATCTCCCTCAAATGAGATATTGATTATTTAATCAGTTTAATTAACACATCTGTCTCGGATTATATTATTACAATTATTTCACATATGGAAACCCTTCGATTAAATTGGGGTATTATAATGAATGAATAAACGAGGACGAATTTGTTGCTCTTATAGTCATTAAAGATTCATTAAACGTATCGACGTTTTATTTAATCGAACGAAGCAGATATCATCGGAGACTCGCTAAATATGTACGTTCGACTTGCACACACGTTATTCGCTCGATGTAGATAGAATATGCAGATAATGCGTGTAACCCTCGATAAACATACGCGCGCAAATCATGTAGATTCTACAGTGTAAAGCAAACAAAGCAGCAGGCAGCTGTCGTTACATCGACGCCAGTCGTAGCTCAACAACTCGAGCGAGTCTCGCAGTGCGAAATTTCGCGCTATTCTCGCCGGGTTGTTTCGCACGTAGCACGGGCTGTGGGATTTGCGAGTCGCCCGCGGCAACGCATCTTCCGAATTCACGGCGACGACGACGGTGACTATCACGAACCAGCTTTCAAACCGCAGAACGATGTAACATAAAGTCTCTTCGCAAAATTAAATTAGACGCTAAAAAAACTGCAGTCGCGTCTCATTCTAGTTACAGTGTTTCGTTTTCTTTGAGCGACACACCGTGTTCCTCGGTCAGTCGTTTCTCCGCGCACGCATTCTGAGAACCTTTTCTGACGACCTTGTTGCACGACGTGGATAAGCGGATATTTTATAAATATATAGGGCGCATGATTTTTCTCCCAACCACCCGGTTCTCACGGCAAACTTCGATTGGAATTGCCGCGGGAAAAGAAGAAGAAGCGACTTTGTGAAATTTTAACTCCGCTCATCATTTCTTTTTCCGCACAGCTGTCGAAGACAAAAAAAGCGTCGATCTGAGATAGCGCTGACGCGGACTGATTCAAGTGAAACGTTTCTTATTTCTTCTCTATCGATATTTTATAGTTACGTAATCTTCGGAGAGGAGCGATATAAAATTGCTAACCTTTTAAATTTTCTAATTTAGACCGTCACCGCGGAGCGGCCCGGTCGGAACGCGATCCGGCCGAATGGTTTTTCCGAGGGATTGAAGGCGTGGCATTTTCCGCGCTTTCGATCATCGGCTAGGTCAGGTTCCTTTTTATGCGGTATCGTATCGTATCGTTGCAAAAAGGTACGAGGCCGCCGTTGCGGCGCACATCGCCCTTAAGTTCGCACGGTGACCCGTGAACGCGCCCGTAATTTCCTCGCTCTGCCTCGACGTTCCCTCAAAGCCGCGCCGCAGAGCGAGGTCATTCGATTTCCTGGGGTATGCATCCTGTAATTTCCACGCGGAAAGGCTGAACGTTATCGGCTTGATAGGATGCACACGACGAAGATGCGCGACCAACGCTCGTTTGTGCAGTGCGACGCGCTGCACAGAGCGCGCAATTCTCGTTAACATTCGAGATTAATACCTTCGATACAAGAGTTCGAGATAAATACATTTTACAAAATGGAAATTAATGTACTGATGTAATAAGCAAATATATGTATATATATTTATAAATGCCGCCACGCTGCATGAACGCCGATAATTTAATGCCGATTAACTGTAATTGCGTTGATCGTAATCAGTTTTTGGATGAATTAACAGCGATTACTGCCTTTTCAGCGTGACAGCATGCAAAATATTCAAATCCGATATTCAGTCTCGCGAATTTCGAAAATGGTTGTTCGTCACGCGGAGAGAGACGCGCGTTTGAAAAATCATCGGTCAAAAATCACGCAAATTCAACGCGCGAGAGCAAAACTCTCTCTCATCTCCGCTTTGTATACGAGCTGCGATTGGCACGCGGACAATGCTGTCGGGCCAATCAGTATCGCTTAAAGTCGAAACGATGAAAAGTCATGCCAATCTCGAACATTGGGATAATATATCTGGCGCGGTTTTGCCGCTTCATAAAACGCGCTTCATAAACGTACCGAATGGCATGTTTACGTTCGCTAGATTAAGAATAAAATTTGAACGAACCATCGCGCGCGCGACCGACCGACACGACCGGCCCAGCCTGTCGAAACTACCGGGCGTAGTTTTACGCAAATTAATCGCGAAGCGCAATTAACTTCTTCGTTGTGTATGCACGTCTCTCTGCAATTGCTATATATTAAAGGAAAAAACAAACAAAATGTATACACGCAGCATTCTTGATTAATATCGCTCGCCGCATAGTCACATTAATTTCGGTGATTCAGGAGCCGGCCGGGACGAATTTATTGCGAGTGCCCCGGCCTTTGTATCTCGTGAAAAGGATTATTTTCCGATTGCCTGTCTAGAAGTAAGAATCGACGAGAAAGAAGCGGCGACCTCGACGGGCAAGATGAATGGCCGCTGTCTTGGGAATTCCTAGGAAGAAGGTATTATCCCGGAGTTTCCTAAGAAAAACATTATCCTGAGGGATGACGGGAAAAAATGTTGAAACCTTGAATACTAAGTCCTGTTTAAACATGATCTATAATGCCCTCTTCATTCCTACTTCGCGCGACCAATCTACCTCCGTCGTAGTTGTCGTCGGTGGAATGCAGCGATTTTTTTCGAGGTGTTATTCGGATATCAGAAAGCCGGCAATATAATCCCGCGTGCTGCAATAGCCTTGGAAACGTCGCGTTTTGTCGCGTTTTCACGACAACGTCTCGTAGCTTCTCGACGAACGATGTTGCAAGTCTTTTTATTATTTCTCAGCCGCCGCCGCCGACACAACAACACTTCTTGCATTTTTATTTCCGCGTCTGTAAAAAAAAAAAAAAAAAAATATCGAGCGCACGCGTTTGATGAAATTTGCGACCTACTTTTCTCGGCGCGTTTTCGCAAAGATCCGCAGATCTTACGGAGTCGTAAAAAGATAAACTTAAGCGATTAATAATTTTAAGCTATGCAAGCGGGAATGAGTCAGCGTTCGCGTGGCTTTTTTCGTGCCGAAAAGCCGACGGTAGATTTACTCTACAGAGTTCCCGTTGTATATCCATTTAATGGTGTCGTACATTACTCACGGCAAAAACATGCGCGACTTTTACGCACTTTTTTCCCGAGAAAGGGAAAAACGAGTTAGACGGCAGAATGTATGGACAGAGAGAGAGAGAGAGAGAGAGAGAGAGAGAGAGAGAGAGAGAGAGAGAGAGGAGGGTAAGATCGCCCTTTCGCCCGAATTCGTTTTTTTCGCTATCGACTAAGAGCAATTCTGCTTTTTCATTGAAAGAAATATAAGTAACTATATATATGTACGCGATGGGTGAAATAACTATATATCATTCATGAGACACGCATTTTGCGATTCGCTTAGCTGATATGATTAATGCATCATCCTTAATCGATTTGGAATAATAATACCTCGATGCCTGTTCGTGACATGTCTTTCAGCATCAGAAATAGGGGAAAAAGAAACCGCGGAAAAGAAGCGTACAAATTTTTTGTTCCCAAAAGAGAACGGATAACATTCGACCGAAATATCTTCCAAAATATGCTACGATAAAAATAACGGCATTAAAATCTTTTGTTTCTTCAGTGTCCATTAAAAAAAACAAAAACACAGAAATATTCTTGTAAAAAAATAAAGGAAAAATTTGAAAAGCGCAAATTAATCCCGACGGATTGTTTCGAGCTTCGAACGAAACGAGCCTATAAATTTATAACGTCTAAAGCATCGTATCGCGATACGTTGTTTGTAATACTAACAGCGTTGCGCTTCCATTTCGGTAAACAAAAAAGTACACGTGCTTTGTAGCAACAGGAAGTCTTTTTCTATGCGTCGACAGGCAGGCATCCATAAATCTATGAGCGTGTGAAGCATACGCTATGAAGGCTTTAGGTTGGCGTGTGGAGAGGAATATTTGCCGAAAGAAATTTGTTAAGCTTAAATTTCGTTTGTTGCATATTCCGCGTGTGAAACAATAACGTTGAAATGACGCAAACTGTACATGTATAGGACCGTGAATAAAGATTCCCCGGTGATAAAACTAGCAATCAGTTGCAATTCGCGTATATTTGACGAGATGACTAAATATTTGGAGAAATTTCTGCGTAATTGATTGCGTATTGTTTGCGCTCAAAGAAAAATTTAATTTAACGATTTCGACAAAAAAAAAGCGTTTGAATAAATTTAAAACAAACAAATTAAATTTGCACGGTTAATCAGCTGGCTCTTAGCGTGGATTAGTTCAGCGCGGAAAGTAATGTAATTATAACGAATGCCGCGTGATTATGCACAGAAGAATTTGCGCTAAGCCCGCGCAATATCGCGGTTCTATAAGACAGCAATTGTACGAGGACGCGGGATTGTATACGAATCCCGAAATGGAATTATTCAGGTGGCGGTATGTGCGAAATTGCTGTAACAGTGAGATATATGTAAATGGATATGTAAATGATCGTTAAAGGTGTGCCTGCCTATATGTCTACGTAAAAGAGGTCAGAGGGTAACTAACTGCTCCTCCTGTATATGCGTATACATTTGACGTACAACGAAACGCGCACCGTGATGCATTAAGAGCTCCTCGGGGACTCGCTGTAACAAGCCAACTTCCGCAAAATGATCGATGTAATGCGGTTCGCTAGGCAGACACCAATGAATATCAATAATAATAAAATAATTAGATATAAAACTAATATATAAGAAGCCACAATGTCGATGAGAATATATTATACAACTTTAATAAATTTCTTAAAATAATTATCCTTCCATTATATTTGTGCATTAAAATTATTCGAGTCATATTATACGCGAAGAACTTAATCTATATTGACATCCGTGTGCGAATATTTTCGAACAACGATCGACTGTATCGAGTGCGAGTTTATGAGCGACGTCAAGACGAGATATTGTATTCACGATAAGCAAGAAAACTCATGGCGAATGTTACATCGACACGAACGAGAAAACGGTTTCTCTATGGGGATCGATACAGGCAGAATGAAATTGCTTAATCATTCTTGCGTTACGTTGGCTCTTTCAGTTTCTCGCGCGTGCAAAGAAAACATCCGCGGCGCAAAATTCAGAGAGCACGGTGCGTTTACTCGACCGAATAAGAGCGGAATCGATGAACGGCGGCGCTAACAATATTTCATACAAGCAGCACAGAGTAGCGAGAGATCACGGAGATTCGTTCCAACTGACGCTACTCGGTGACCAATAACCACGTAACCAATTTCGAAACTTGCTTAATGCCTCTTGATATCGGTCCCGACGCTACGAGAGTGGCGTGTATGGCGTATCGAGTAAATCGCATTGGACGTCGTTCTATCGCTTACCGTACATACATCAAGCAGTGCATTCTACGCTACGAAGGAGATCGACGCAGTGCTCGGGAAACATTGTTTAAAAACTACCGATTCTGCACAGATTGCGATCGCGCTGTCAATATTGAAGAACTATTTCAGAGTTCACTTACATTTTGTTCCCTCCTAAATCTATTCCCTTACATATAGAATTGTGCGTCTGACCGGGTCGGCAACGCGCTCTTAGCCATCCCGCGCTGTATCATTCGGACGTGATAGACGAGCGAGTATCTCCACAAGTGCCGGGAATAAGCCGCGCGCACTCCAGAATCGAAAAGCAGCCGTTGGAAGCGATTATGTTACGAGGCGCGAAAATCCGGCTCGGAGCCGAAGAGAAAAATACGTGCGCGCGCGCCGTTCTCACGATTTACGCGGCACCCTGTATATCGGCCCCGGGAGAGGCGCTCTCGCGCAAAGGTATTCCACGACGAAAGGATATACCTATATCCGGCGTTCGAGAAAGCCGTAGCAAACGCGAGGAGCCGTTTCACACAGTTCTCTCCGCCTTCCCTCGCCTCCCGTTATCCACTCCCGAGACTTCGTAACAAGGCCGCTATCATAAAGCGATCGATGTAATCGGCCCCACGGGGACGAAAGGCGTTAGGCGCGCAACCTCGACAGAAAGAGGGGTAGAAGAGGTAAGAACCGAAAGATTCAGTGGAACGTAGGAGGGAAAGAGGGAAGAATGGATGGTGTGGTGAAGAGAGGACAGGAACGCGCTGCCACTTTTCACGCGCGCGCCCGGACGCCACTTTGCCTGAAATATCGCCATGACTAGACGCGAATTCGTCTACCATAAATAACAATCAGAGGATTCCTCGGTGGCGTCACACACACACATATATATATATATATATATATATACACTTCGTTTCTTCAGTCCTCCGTCTCGAAAGGTCTCCCTCGTCGCCCTACGTCGGTGTCGCGATCTCACGAGAGACGCCGTTTTCACTCTGCTTCGTAACAACTCTCCCCCTTTGACAACCTTCCTGTACTTTCTTAACCTTCTCCAGATCCTTTCTCGACAACGTTTTTGCTGTATCACAAGTCCTCTGGATCATTCTCGCTTCGACGCAGTCCGCGAAAGTACTATGCAAACGAGTATCGTGCTCGCATCGGAGAAACTCCTAACGACGCGATCATCCTCGTTGAAAATAGCATATAAGCGGACGCTCGAAAACCGTACATAACTATAATCAAACTATAATTCGCGAGTTCCCCCAAGTTTATGTGGAAACGATAACGAGGATCGTAGATATCTATATATGTGCATGTCGGTCAGAAACTCTATAGTTCAAAGGAAAGAGAGAGAGAGAGAGAGAGAGAGAGAGAGAAAGAGAAAGCGAGAGAGATCAAATAGAATTCTGTGTTAAATAATAAAACTAATATATTTCTGTATCATGTCAAAGAGCTTTTACGAACGTGTCATTTGTATGTTTTACGGATAATATAGTTAGTAAGAACATATATTTGACTTTCGTTATTTTAACTTCCATCTCAGCTCTGTGTTTCAAACGGATCGAAAATTGTTTCAATCTCCAACGTGCTCTCGGCTAACACGGTCGCTGATCCGGCGCTGCGAGCGAGTATTTAAGTTGAAACCTCTCGGTTTCAACCAGACGCATTACGGGAACTCTCCGCGTGTAGATGGAAATTCGGCTATTACCGAGTTTCGCGACCGGCCAACTTCGCGAGTGCATAACCCATACCCTTTATTTAATCAGACCTCTTTTGCCGCGCGTTCCATCTCGGTTTTGTCGCGTTTAATAAAGGATCGCGATGTACAAGAGAACTGCTATCTCTAACGCCCGACTGCTAAGACAAAGAAAAGAACTCTCGCGCGCGCGACAGTTTCTTGTTTCGTGTGACTGCGGTCGCGGATACACGAGAAGACACAACGAGACTACGCTGCTAACTTCAGCCGAGAGAGTAACTAACTGTCTCGCCAAGGCGAGAGGGACGGTTTCTTCGGTTCACCCGAGGTGATTTTCCGTCCCTTCATCAAAATATCCTACCCGCAAGGTTTTCACCCTTGACGCGAAACTTTCCTTACTCTCTAACAATTCAGCTCATTCATCATCAACGAGACTGTTGAGTTAACGACCAATTAAGCGATCGTAGACGCGCGGAATGCCGGGCACGTAGTAATATCTGCGTAAGGATCTGCCCGCAGAAACGGTACTTAGAGACTTCTGCAAGATCTCTCCCCGCTTATCCTCCCCCCCACTGCTCCTTCTCCTATTTGCGGCTTTGTATGCTCCAATCCCACTCGAGATTCAAGTACAGGGCAATTAGAAAACAATGGGCGCTGTTCGACCGAGTGTCGCTCTTCGCTACGTCGATTAACGATACTTAAGTAATGTCTCTTGTTTCGATAATTTATCAAAGTCTACATTGTTGTAAAATTAAAAAAAACAAACAAAAACTGATTAAAAAAGGAGAAACACACGTCTCCTCTTGATATCGGGTACATGTACATATATTCGCAACACAATATTGGCGAGCCGATATATGTCCGGAAGAAAAATACTTCGAGCATTCTCTCTCTCTCTCTCTCTCTCTCTCTCTCTCTCTCTCTCTCTCTCGCGCGCGCGCGCGCGCGCGCCAGTTGTTCATCTTATTTCGACCTGATGCAATCTATGTAAATATGGCCCGGTATTACGCGCCAACCTGAGACAGCAGTATCCGATAAGCACCGCTGCATCCGATTCCAAATGGAAATCAATACCGAAACGAGCTTCACGCATCGACCTGTTCCGATTCCCTTTACGACGCGAACATTCATCACTTTACTCTCCTCGTCGTTGCACAATAGACCTCGCGAATAGGAGATTCTCTTGAACGGATCTTAGAACGTAATTGAAAGTGCTAGGGCCCGAGCGATACGCTGCTTCAAGTGTCGCAGAATAAGATTCTTCTTTTTTTTTTACTGTCACATGGAATAAAAAATCGGCTGGAGTAAGAGTTGCTCAAAATGAGATGTTGTTTGTATCACTTTTATATGTGCAAGTTATTTTAGTTACAAGTTATTTAGTATCTATACGAAATAAAATGATAAATGACATAGCGATATCTAACGCAAGGTGTAATATTGCGAAAAGAGAAATAAGTCTAGAAAAGATATGTATAAATCTCTTCTTTTTCGACTGAATCCTCACGGGAACAAGAAATTGCACCGCAGGATATTTACGCGCGGCGAGATTGCGCGCAGTTTGTAAGTACGTCTGTCGTGATAAACATAACGGGGATGATTGCACGGTGATTTTCGCCCCCTTACCATCCCGGCGCATTTACCGTCAAGTTTTAATAGCGATTATCGCGCGGAGCGTTTTTCCAGCGATAAGCTGCTCGTTGCGTATCCGAGCGCGCGCTCTTCGTGCCGACTTCGTGACGGAAGTTTCGGCACTAAACTAATATTTGCATAATCGCTGAGAGCGAGGGCTCTTTTCCCTCTCTCTCTCTCTCTCTCTCTCTCTCTCTCTCTTTCTCTCGCTCGTTTATTTCTCCAAGTTTAATTGTGTTCCTTTAGCAGTTATACGGCGGCGGGCGCCGCCGCGATATTACGGGGGAATAATTCACGAGCACGGTAAATACTTCCGCGTCGACTGTCAGACAAGAGTAATAGCGTCGCGACCATAATATTCGCGATACGCGCGTCGCGCCGAAACCTATTAGGCCGACTATCGATTCGTATCTGGGCGGCAAATAATTCGCGATGGAAATTACGGCCGAGGGACGTATCATGCGGTCGCACGCTTTATAACATTTTCTTTCTGCTCCACCTTCCGTATTACTTCCCCCAAGCTTTTCCACCCGCCTCGTAATTAACGTTATTATCCGCGATGCGCGCCCGAGCGGGCGTCAAGCGTCGGTTTCTTTGACGTCCGTCTGTTTTCTGCGCGGCTGAATTAATTTGCACATGCATATCACGGATGTCACATGCATGTTTCATGATGAATGCATCCTGTGGATATAACTATTCATTTTGCAGGCTATCCGCAAAGATGTAGTTCCCGTACACGATGCTACGTCGTTTTTCGCGAATATGACGTTAAACGCGAGGTCCCGTGTCAGGTTTAACAAAATGCGAATTTCATGGCAGACAAACAGAGTTCGGGATCAACGAGTCGTGAAATATTTAACGTAGAATTCACAAGAGAAATATAAGGGTCGCGATATATATATTTTCCGTTCTGTAAAATTACGTAATAACTTTGCCCGACGTCGATCGCGGTCGATTTATTTGCTTATCACCGATCTAAACGCGATTCGAGAACGTCGACTTAAGAACCGAATAAACTCACGGAGAAATGCAAATTTCAAGAACGAAATTGGCGAACGATATCGCAGTTTCTCTCTCTCTCTCTCTTTCGTCATCTCTTCTTTTTGGGGTCGGGGACTATTCAATTTCATAATCCGATTTGGCGTACGATTGCGGAAAGCAGAAAACTTTCGATTTATGGCACGCTTAGAACAAAATCCTCTAAATCCACTAACTGTGCATTTCCTTGCCCCTTTCTTTTCTCACTCCAGTGTATGTATCCCGTGAAATGAGTGGAAGACGCAATTTCCGTAAGAAGAGAATAAGGTTGCGCAGCTGAGTTAGTTCTTACTTCTTTGTCCCGGCAATTACGTTAAAGCTAAGATTATGAGATAGGAAGAAAGCAGAGAGAAACGATATATATCTTTGATCTGCGCTCTACTTTTTCCTATTTGCTTTTGCAGTTATAGTCCCGCGCGGTGATTGCGCGATGCTTGAAATAAAGATGATATAACGTAAAGTACATCCCGTTATTTAAGCGCCCTCCCGCGATATCGTTCTTTATGAGAAAATGACGGGATTTGACAGTTTGGACGCAGATTGAAACTTCGGCCGATGACACCCTCCTCTATTCATCCGCGAGTGGCTGTGTTTCTCAATAATCCCTCTCTCGGAACTTAGACGATTTATCTTTGATGTTTGTTGCCTAGCCTCGGTCGCGTACTCGAGGCGAGCAGCGCCGAGCAAACTCTGACGGGGTGGCCGATCCATTAATTAACTTAATTAACTCCGGACAGGTAACACGCCGCCGGTATGGACGCCAAGTAAACTCTAATGTCGGCCTAGAAACTGGCTCGCTGGCTGGCGTTATCCAAGCGCGTATACGCGCGATTACACAAGATTACACCAAATCCGCCGCGAGTACACGCGTACTTTTGTACCAGCGCGATGTACGATAATTAATGCGCTCGCCCGCCTCTTTCCGCGCGGGCCTTACTAGCCTCCGGGAAACGACGACGACCGACCTCCGCGCGCGTTTGTGAACGTGATGTCCTGTGAGCTGCGGGCTTTTATGCGGCGAACGTGCCGTTATGCATATTTTTTATCACGGTCGAGCGCCAACACGGCCAGACTACGTCACGACATGTGTCATTTTTGACGGTGGAAATTTTGACGTTACGCGCATTCTATACAGAATGCGCTCATCCTCGTGAAATTCCCATTATATTTCCCGCAACACAAAACACAGTTTCCATTCGCGAGACTAAAAAGTTTCCATCTCGGCGGTAATAAAATTGCAGAGATTACACGTTTCACGCACTTCTGAAAGTTTCACGACTTGGTTAAATATCCCACAGTGATTAATTAGCATTTAATTAAAATCAACTAGATAGTTCTGAAATTTTCATCTGTTTAATCCTAAGCTCCAACTTCGCATTATTTCGCCATCCCAACTATTTAATTAAACACGCGACGACGGTGTCTGAAAGAGCCTGACACTTACGGTCCACTTCCACTCGCGGTGGAATAGCAGGTTCTTGGCAACTCACAAACACGAATTCGATCGCGCGCGAATTCTATAGCGGTTCTCCGCGGTTCTCGCGCCGAAGTTTCCCTGACTCCGATTACTGGATCGTGAAATCCCCGTACCCGGGAGATTGCGGACAGTTTGTGCGAACGCGTTGGATATTTAAATGCAAACGCCAACTGAAACTTGGTCGACATGACCACATCGGAGATCAAGGTGCGCGGCTCTCAAAGGGAAGAAGATTGTTACACCAGTTACTTGTCTGTATTAACGGCAGAGATATCCCCGTAATTGCAACAAGTCTCCGGAATAAGGTACGTAATCAGAGCTAATTTCATTAGAACGCTGCTGCGAACGCAATTATCAGTCGAAAATGCAGCGAGTTAAGCGCATCGCGAGCACACATTGTGCTACATTGCGCTGCAGAAACTTGAATCACATAAAATTAATTAAGTAATTAACTTTTCATGCACATGTTTTATTAAAACCGATTTATTCTTTTTATATTATCTAAAATTTTTATACAAAAAACCGTCAATAATATTTACAAATAACACGTGTGTGTGTGTGTGTGAAATAAAGTCAACTGTGCGAGTTTACATTATCAAAAATCCGATTAGAAGAATGCACTACTTTATCGGAATTCGCGCGTTTCAAACAGTGCGTTTTAAACGCGCACGCATTTCAATGATATTATTAAAAGCCTCAAATATTGTCGCAACGAAAGCCATTCATCACGGATTTTTCTATACCGACGGTGTTAAGGCAACTAACCAGCTCCCGCAGCGCACACAGCTTGTGTACTCGGTCGTGTCCGTGGTGCGTGCGATCGAAGAGCGATGGCAATCAAGCCTCGGTGGAGTTAATCGCTCCGAATTGCATCCGCTACTTCATCAATTTTTCACAAAAAAGGCCGAGACCGACCGATCGATCAGATGCGCGCGCGCGCGCATTTTCCCGCCGAAAAGCTGTTAATTTCTCGTCGTGTCGCTTCGCATTAGAACGCTCCCGCGGCGCAATAGAGCCAATTTATCAAATTAGTTACAGGCGGACGGGCCCGGGGCGCGTCGATAACACCGCGGAATAAATATGTATGAACGCGGAAAAGGAGCATTCATAAACGAATCGCGCTTGCGGAGAACACGCAATCGACGCGTCACGGACCGCGCATCGCAATTTGCAACACAATGACGTGGTCTAAACTACAACGCGTCCGATGTTATCCACTCTTTGGCCCGCTCCCGATGTATGTACTTGACCTCGTCACGCGCCGCTGTTTTCCATCGACGCGCGTTTGTCAAAGACAAACACGCACGTAGCAGCGTCGCCGGTCGGTGAGAACAGATGCACGCGTGCGAGAGCGACAGAGAAAGATAGAAACGGAAGCGCATGTCAATTCGACGCAATTAATTGATTCTAGCGCGAGACTCGCGTTTTACGTCTATTAGTCTAATTTGTCGTGTCGTTTTTGCATTCAACTTTTTCGCGTACGTTCGTGCTAGCTCGTTCGCTCGCTCGCTCGCTCGCTCGCGCAATTTATCGCAAACACACGTAAAATATTCGTGTATTTACACTCGCGTGACACATGCACGCAACATGTGAGCAGAACTTGAAATTGCGTTGTCCTCGTCGATCGGATTTTGCATACCGGTTGAAAGCACAATAATCGAAATACATGTCAACAGTTACGTGTGTGCGTTTTTGCGAAATTAATTCTCCCAACCTTATGAGAGATTTTTTAATTTCGTAATGTATTGTCTCATCTCTTGAACTGCTTTTATGTAAATTTTTATAAATCTCGCTGTGTATATCGAAAAAGAGAACTTTGAGAATTTCTCTTAACTATCGCGACTCTAATGTAGCGATTTTTTTTTTTTTCTTTTTTTTTTTTTTTTTGCCGTCGGACTCAGCGAGCGAGATATCGATGTGTCGCTCGGCCGCGATCTGGGAGTAGCGGCATTTCATTTTGCGCGCGCGATCGCTCCCATTGGTGCGTATACGCGTTCGCTGTCACTTTATCATTCTGAAATATAGTGTAGGTCGCGATGCGGCGCACAATGTCGTAGTCGCGCTGTTCCTCGTGGGACCGGACCTCATGACGAGACGCTAAACATGCGATTATGCGGTTTCATTATTATGCCGTTCGGAATGTGAGATCTCTCCGCAAAGTACGCGCATGCGAACCGCATGCGGACCGCCCGATGATCCGTTCGGCGGTTTTTCGTCATACACTACAACGGGCAAGACAAGCCGCATTGTAAATTTCTTGGTGCGAGTTTGAATTGCACAACCGCGATAATAAAATTAATATTGCATCGCGAAATAGAATAACTGATGAACGAAATTGAAGCGATAAATAGAGCAATTATAATATCCGGCAATGGTTAATTAATAAATCGCTGCGCTGCAGTAAAATTTGGCGCAATTATTATGGCGTTGAGAGAGACAGATTATTGAAATAAATTATATATGTATATCGGCTTTTTGTTTTAGTAGATATGCATTATGAATCGTATAAGAAATAAATCTCTAAAAGCGATTAACAAATTATTATTATGAATATTATTATTGTTTATGCTTCTGATATTTATATGAATAAATATCCTGCATAGCTTATCGATTACAAGTTGGCGTTATTACGAGAATTGTCGTTTAATATTACTGCAAAGTCATCACGAGAGATCTGCCGCCTAATGTTTTATGGCATTTTGTTCGTAGAATCGATTAAGGCTTCCATTCGAATTAATCGCGTCTGGAAACGAGCGTTGTCGTTAGCCGATCGACCGCGACGATTGCCGCCGTAAAATTTGTTGTTTGTCCGATATAGACGGCGTTCACATGCAAATGTCATGATCGCCTCAAGACGGCCCAATATTGAGCGTAATGCGATTTCTTTTTTTTGTTCGACCAGACGCGAACTCATTCTGTTAGCCCGATTCCGATATTGATTGTTTTTCCCACGTAGGAAACAATTAACGACGCGACTCATTAGAGATTCTTCGTGGGACAAAACCTGCCGGGTCGGTGTCTCCGCAGAATGGGTGATAATGCAAATTTCTACTTTTTTTTATACTTTCTAAATTGTAACTCGGTTTAACACAAAAAGAGTTAAAACGATAATAATAGCACTATAATAGATGTTTGAAGCTATTAATAAAAGAAGAGATGAAATTTGAAGATATTATAAAATAATTAAATGTGCATAATTCTATTGAATACCACAGCATCACACACAAAAAGATTTCACGTAATTAATAAATAAATTTATTTATACATATTAAATGAATGTGTGTGCGCTTTGAAGAGAAGAGAATTAATTAATATAATTAAAAATTAAAATGCGCAAAATCAAATGTGTACGCATATTCCCCGGACCTACAAAATTATAAATTGCTATTATAAACGCAACAACAAATTGCATTTAGAGCAGCACTCACTCCGCGAATATTGCGAGCTCATCGGTAATCTCGGAACTTATTTCATAATTACTGGGGAGAGGGGAGAGGGTTTGATGTGATACCGGCTATTTCTGGCATTTCCTCGAGTGACCTCAAGCTTCGGCAGAGCCGCGCCGATGGTAGGCTTCATCGACAAGTGGAATTACTTAGAAGAGCACTTCTTGAGTAGATCAATTATTGATCGACTCCCCATCGAGCGGCGGCGCTATACGAGCAGTCGTCCGGCTTGTAACGGGGGTACACGTTACATTCATTAACTCGTCCTCGTACATTCCACCAATTTGCCGTTACTGCCGCTTCTGTAATCTCGCCAAGCGATTATGGCGCGCTGTGAAGGAGAAGGAGAAACATTTACTTGTTCGGACACGCGCGACGTGCCGCGACGTTGCGCCGAAAGACCAGAGAATGGGATCAAGTTCGTTGGAACTTAAAAAAAACTCTTTGTACAACTCCGAGAAAATCCATCTCTCCCGACTACACCGCTGGCCGAGAAAGATTCGCTGAATCCCACCCTCAAGTCTCTCTCTCCCTCTGGGAGTCGGCGTAACCCTTCGGACTGAATCTAGCCTAACCCAGTTCCCAGAGAACGCGGAGAATCCGCCAGCACTTGAGTTTCAACCGAGGTAGATTTTATTGCGTTTGTGTTCAAATCGGATTATGACCGTCTTCGATTCACGATGGATTTAATTCCCGCTCTTTCTTTCTTCTTCGGTCGATTAAAAATGCGTAAACGATTAAATACAGCGAAATTCCCATTATGCAAATGCAGATTATCTTTCAACACGATGGTTCTCCATCGGGATTTACATCGAATTTTATTGATAATGGAAAAAAAAAACTAAAAAAATTTCTATTAGTTTTAGCATTTATAATATTATATATTTCTCGTTCTTCTCAAATTTATTTTCAGATTTTGTGTAATATTGCAAACATGTCGAATCGAGTTTTATTTTATCTACCCTCCAATCCCTGTATTATATTTAAAATATAATGTATGTACTAGCATTTACATGCGATTATTCATTAAAACTAATTATGAAGATAAAAGCAAACATTGCATACACAACGCGCTTTTATTCAAGTGAAAAAGAAATCAATATTGTTTTTTTGTTTTTTTTTTTAATATACAACGCGCTGTATAAATAACACACCTTATTTTGTTCATTCTGTTAATGGATGTTTGGTCAGCTTCTCGTGTAAATTTCAAATTTTGAATGAGAATCAATGTCGTTTGGTAAAAAACAATAGCGGACATTAAAGCCTCAGCCAAATTATGTGACATGGTAATTAATATTATCTCTCTTTCCCTCTTTCTCTTTCATGTCACACATGTAAACATGCAAAACGCTACAAAGTTTGTCATTGTATTACCGTAAGATATGCAGCAACTGATGAATAATCAATAGAGCTCTCGTATCGAAATGTACCGGTGTATCACTTCGTAATGTTACTACGTACATCGCGACTTCGTTCTAATTACCGTTTCTCATTGCCCTCATTGGTCAAACTCATTATTGAATTCTATTATTTGGATGATTACTCGCGCTGAACATTCGAACGAACCAGCATAATTCACGGGAATGCAATGACGAGTTCTAGTTTTCTTCGCTTTTGATTTCGTAATATCCGAAGGTTTTTTCTCGCTCGACTTGCCAGTTTATCATTCATAATTTCCAGGCGACGGTTTGAGAAAAAGAACTCCTGAAATCTGCCGCGTGGAATTAAGACTGTCTGACGAAAGTCTTGTAACTCGAAGAAGAAGATAAATGACGATGATGCCGCGCGTTCAAATTGTTGGCTCGTGTTTACCGCGTGATTCGTGATACACGAGTAACTCAATAAACGTTAAACGTTTGTACTTTGACACGTCAATTATTGTCGTACGACGAAGAAGCAATTTAATGCCGGCAGTAAAAGTTTTACACGCTTCTGAAGTCATGACAATATAAAAGTGATTTGATTAGAAAAAGGATTTTTCGAAGAAAAGAAAAAATGCACAGAAGAGAACCTGGTTGTACAACTACGTGTTCTGCGCTTAGTAACAGAAAAGAGAATTACGCTGCAGCTAGGAGAACACGAATATGATGTAAATTTTTCCGATGTGTAGAGCTTGCACTTGACACTATATCTACATACTTTAACGTTTACATGCCGTAGATTATTGCGCGTATAGATTGAAGATTTTTACTCATTTCTTTTCTTCTAAATCCTTTTTTTTGCCAGAAAATCAAGAGTTCAATTAATGCGAAAGTATCATTTTGTAACTCACCAATCGAAACTGATACGAGACAGATCAATACGCGTATATATGCAGTTCGATTATACATTTTCACTCTCATATTTTTCTAATAAACCGATAACACATAATTGAATTTCGAAATATTAAAACGTTATTTATATTGTTATTTTGTAAAATCGATCCGAAGAACGATCAAAGCGCGATGCCCAATTTAATAAAACTCAAACGTATTCATGTTACTGATAATAATAATAGAATATTAAAACAAAAACAAATATTGGAAAAAATAATTCTCCGAGATTAAAAATTTTAATATATTTCAATACAAAGAGTTCGTTGCGTAAGAGTTTGTACGTATAATCTGAATTAGGGTATTACTGAAAAATATTGAAGTAGGTTTACGAGAAGTATAGTTATTATTAAATATGAGTAAATTCCGCTTTTGCTTGCGTAACGAGTCTTTCGCGAGGAAAAAGCGACATCGAATTGGCTGATCGGAAAACAAACGGACAATCGAGCCGCGCTTGATGCCCGACAATCGTCGTTGTTGTCTGCATCACTTTTCAGCGGCGCACTCGTATTTCCTCTTTTTTTGCTCAAAGCATGCCGGGACACATTCTTTACGCGTTGCGTCACGATAATCGTCCGGCTATCGGTCAACCTCGATCCGAAACGTTTTGCGGTTCACTAGCAAAAAGGCGAGTAGTAAAACCATTAGTTTCGATATAGATGTAAAATTACACAGTTCGCTTCGATATTAAATTACGCTCAAAATATTCTGTCAACGTGCGAACCGCGACCGAAAACAAACCGAGAAAAAAAACTAAGGGAAGTTTACAAAAAAAAAAAGAATATCAGTAACACAAACAAAAGAATATCGGTAACATGAGTGATTGACGATCATAATCTTGCTCCATATGTTGAGCAATTAATGCGAAGCTACAACTAAATCGTGCGGAGAGTCAGCGAAATGACGCGATCGTCTCACACACAGACAGAAATGGCATCGTCACCATCTCTTCCCATTGATACGACAGGCACCGCATTCCGATTATATTCCATTATCGTTCGATGAACACAGATGACTGCCATCCACTCGACAATCCGCCATTACCGCCCTTGTTCGGCCCCGCTCAATGTGCGCCCACGTCCACAAATCGCGCGATCTATACCGCACTATAATCGCCCCCGGGAACTTGGACTAGCTCAGCGATCGCGCTTAATCAGCTCGCAAAAAGTGATAACTCCGAGCGAGGCAGTGACTAACGATCAGGATTCGATTGCATTAGCTCAACTTCCATTTCGCGAAAGTGCACCGCTGTTTGCATAAACGTCGGGTTTATAGCTATTTCTCTTGGGAGCAGTAAAGCACATATTCATGACCTCGTATCATGACACCAATTGGCACAATCGATGCGATCGGCCGACTCTAAATTGATAGCACACACTTCAGAATTTCCGTTTTATACCGCGATATAAATTCATTTTAATATGTGTGTTATTTTATATTAATCGTATATACATTATAAACTAATTTACGTTTTAATTGTCGTTTCTACCGGTAAAAATGTAATTTTAATCGAATATCTCACTGACATGTACGAAACCCCATATTTTACTTTAAAAATATATTTATCTTATCATATCTTATCATATATCAATCGTACACGAGTTATATACCGATAAAAATAAATTAATTCAATGAGATAATCTGTATATATTATATTAAATATTATTACGTATTTCGAAGTTGAATATATTACTTCTTTCTAAACTAATTTGATCGCTTCTACTCATATTCTTTCTCACTTTTTCTTCTTCTTTTTCTCGGTCTCCATCAAGGCACGAAGCGAATCTTTTTCGGCAGTATCGAGAGCGCTCTGCTCGAGTGGCTCGTTAAAGTTTTACGTACCGAGTTTGATAACCGATGCTCGATAAAACTATCCACCGTGTTTTCCTCCCGGCCACGGGCTGAATATGTGTGGGGTAGAGCGACGTTCTTTTCCCTCCTCTCTCCGGATGCTTCGAAATAAGTTCGAAAGCACCGAACTAGCTCGACAAGTCGCTTCGCATGCCGTAACGCAAGCAGCGCGCCGCCCTGTCAGCGAACCGCTTACCGGTCGGTTTCCGTTTCCGGTCCTCGCGAGTTCGGCTCGATGCGAGTTTTTTTGTCGCAAAACCGCCCCTCTTCCCCATAGCGCGCTGCTTACGATGCAGTTGTACGCCGCTTTACGAAGATTCGATTTCTCCGCGTTCGACTTCGCGTTCGATAAATCCGCGATCTCCGCGATATTGGATCTCGGTGCTCGCTTTTGTGGTTAAACGCGTTCGCCCATCCCCTGTTCCTTTCCCTAGTTCCTCCCCCTCCTCGGCATTTACATACGTTCTCCTGACAAAACCGTACAAGCGTCTACAAGTTATGCGAACTCCGACAACTCGACGGAGGTAGATGACATCAAGAACTGAAGCGAGTTGTTGAGAGTGCTTTCCAAAGTTGATATTACTCGCGCTCGCAGTAATATCATTTCATTTTTATCGCGTCCGCGCGGGGATAAAATGGCGGATAAAATGAAGCGCGCGAAACCGTTTAACTCCAGAAAGGAAAACACGCGGAAGATATTTTTCTCTGTACGCGCAAGAGTAAATGCAGTTTTCTCTACATCGGATTTTTAATTCTGACTACAGATATATCTTTCTAATTAGTTGCCAGATAATATTAAAATATAGAGTTTTGTATTATATAAATTTAAATTATATTTTATAATAGAAAGTACGTGTAACAAAGAGATGGGACTTTATATCTCATTTTTGTGTTAAAATTATGAATTCCTGTGCTTGGATCGCGTTTTCCTTTGCACGGAAACAAGATATCGTCGTCACACAGAAATAAATTCTTTTCTCTTTCCTTCTGTATATTTAGATAATGCAAATAGAAAGAAGAATTCGAAACGGCGTGAGTGACAACTTCGTACGACATCTTAGAAAACCGCACTGTCATGAGGTAAGCGTATCCCGAGATACGCTGATGAAAATGATAAGAAAGCTAGCATGACTAATCTCGCTTTTCTACCTGGGTTTCGATAATAAACTTCCGCGAAAGTTGGACACAACTTTTCAACTGAAATTATTTTTTTCTTTTCCTCATCACCAGAGGAGATGGCATTGCTACAAACTCAATGAGAACTTAAAGTTTCTACACGTTGTTACATAGTGCGTTCCGCAACTGAAGATAAAATTTTTTCCACTGTTGATTTTAAACGAACGAGTTTTTCTCGAAAAAAACGCGCGGAAATTTATTTCACAATTAAAACTTAACTAACGTCCAATCTGTATTTTTATTGCGTTTCGGTCAACGCAATAATTTGTGTCATTGCAAACACGCGGCAACGGATAAGCCACGATGGTTTAATAATAAAGGAATACGTCGGGTAAGTTTCTCTCGGCAAGCAGGACGAATCGGATAGCTGGAAATCTATTTGCATTACAAACTTACAGGAGGATCTTGGGAGAGAAAATGCTCCAGGGAAGACTGAATGAAGTTGGAAAGAGACGTCCAATGGAACCAAGCTTGCCAAGTAACTTCGCCTCCATAACGCTTCCCGAGTCGAGCGCTTTGTCGACGAAGCTTCTACTAGCTTTTCTCCATTCCTACCAGAGCCTGTTTCAATAGTATTTGCATGCTTCATGTAAAGCGACATTTACTATCGTTTATTCTTTGTCCGCCGGTAATATAAAGACTTGACACTTACCGTGTTCTCCTTTATTCCTTTTTTTTCTCATTGAATAATTCATCAGCAATCTTGAATTCCATAAATCACCTTGTATTTTTGTAATTACTTCTAATAAAGCCAGTATCAAAACTTTCCTCTTATTAAAAGTCAGTAGTTAGATTTTCTTCTGATCTTTTTTGCAAAAGATAGAGTTTCATTGTAAAAACGTCAAATTCGTCGAGTTTTCTTTTGTTTGTATCGTTTTTAAATATTGAAATAAAGTTTATTAAAAAACAAAAAAAAAACAATTGTGTGTTCTCGCTAACAAATCTTTCGTATTGGAAATTACACTGCGATTTATACATTCTCTTATCAGTGGCCTATATCAGTTGATATTAGCTGACGCCGTGCGAGAGAACGATGAATGAGGAAGACGATCCTCAGCTTCGCGCGGTTTATGACGATAGCAGACGAGCAGTTTTTCGGGTTCTCAATTTCCGCAGTGATGTGTACCTTAATGTCACATAAATCACTTCCTAAAATAGCATCTGTAACAAAAAGCACGGACGCTTCAGATACTCCGTATCCGATACCGCGTGTCGCGCGCGTTGTTTTCTACATCCTTTGCATGTGATAAATCGTTCGTGTAGGCAAAATGACTTCGCATGACACTGCAATACGATAAACTTATACTACACACATCGTAGAACATATTTTTTTTTTACGACGGAATAAAAGATCTTAGAGCGAGATTGTTTTTTTGTACTCCACACGTAAAAAAACAATAAAAAAAATAATTGAACTTTCTTTTATTATCTGTCTACTGTTTGACCTGTATAAATCGTCTTTTTATATCTCGTACTTTTTGTATCTCGAAAAAGAAGAAATACAGACGTGTATAAATATTAACATTTCGAGCTTATTTATACAAGAGCTCGTCTATTCTTTCCGAAGAAGACGAGCTTGTGTATAAATATTCTCCAAAGCAATTTTCACCGAACAATAATTCCCATTTGAATTTAGTTTAACTTCACTTTTTTTTTTAAATAATTTCCGTTTTCTTCGCCGGAGATTGATCGACGTTGTTGTGCACATTAAAGCACTCGCTGCATTGCACAAGCGATGCAAGAGTTCGGGATCATACAGAATATGAATTGACACCTCGTAGGTTTGATGTGTATGTGTGTCTAACTTCGGAAATTCGTAAGCGGTTCCGCTTGATTTACATGAACGCATGATTTATTTATGTCTCTCTCTGTCTCTCTCTGTCTCTCTCTGTCTCTCTCTGTCTCTCTCTCTCTCTCCCTCTCTCTTTGCGAGCAAACAGGTTGAATTTTATAGCGTCTAACTTTACGATCCGTCCGAACTTTCGACCTTCTTCGCGGCATTTCCGACTTTATTAAGACGAGCATAACCGTGCTCGCCGCCGTCGGTATCTCGCCTTTAGCAACATCTCAAAAACGCAATCTTTACTTCTCGGACATTTTCCTCGACAAGTATTACGAGTAAATTGCGGTGTTGTAAACAAAGTTGCGCTCACTCGCCGATGCAGTTTTTGCCTGATTGTTTATTCGTCGGATTGTTTATCGCCGACGTGGGAGAACAGTCCGCCTTGGTACTATATTTGCAATAACTTTTGCATTTGTATTCTCGCAAATTTTCCTTCATAACTATTTCAATATTTATGAGACGGCGGGGCTTGTCAAGAACATCGCGTGTAGTACGCGATTCTGTGCGAACGACTCACCTCGGAATTACGACATCTTGAGAGAATGAAGACTAACTACGTCTAAATAAGTAATTAGACGCGTCGGAGGACTGAAGCATCATTTCTCTCGTGAAGAGAGAGAGAGAGAAAGAGAGAGAGAGAGAGTGAGAGAAAGGAGAGAAGGGAGAATTCCTGCAATTCGAACGAAAGTTCGGCGTTCGACATCGCGTTTGTGCTTCGTGACGATGATCCGAGATTCAATGCGCGCATTCGACCTTTGGATATGCAGTTCTCGAAATACCGAGATTCGTACCTCGTCTTCTTCGACAAACGATCGATTTACATCTTCCTGAGAGCCCGGCTCTTTTACGTCTGGCGCGATCGAGGTTTTATGAGCACCACCGTAGGAGAAAACTGAACTGTACCTCTATCCTTCAGCCGTTCTTCTCGCTTCGCTGCGAGTGTGTACGAAACCAGCCGCATCTCGACTAAGTCGCTTTTCTCTCTCTCTCTCTCTCTCTATTCGCGTTTCCCGTCGCATCTCCGCGAGCGACCGAAGTGAAACTTCAACCTCGCGCGCTACAAACTTGCGTAATTCGCTCTCTCCTTGGTGTATTCCTCTCGGAAATGCAGCGTGTCGAAGAGACAGGGCTTGTCAAAAAGAGACGGGGAAGTTGCGAGTACGATTGTCAGTATTCATGATTTAATTCAAGGCATACCGATGGCTGATGCTCGCGCCGCTCTCAAAACGGAAACACTATTACGCGCGCTAAGAAGAGTGAGAGTACACTACTTTCTTGTTCTCAAGTATTAATAAGAAATGCTTCTATATATATATATATATATATATATATATGTACATCTCGCTTTTAATCAACTCTATTTCCATCTCTCTTTTCTATGTTCTCTCCTTTCCGCCTGACTAGCATTTCCGCGTTTGTCCGCGAAACTTCAGTTTATCTTTCTTTGCCTACAACAGCTTTCTCGCCTCCTTTTTTCTTTTTTTTTCTTTTTTGGTTCGCGTTTTCGTCGGGAAATAAGACTTCCACCTCCGCAGGCTGCAGAAGAGGAACGACGAAGCGATGTTGCTGCAGGGAGCTCCGTGTTGAGCGAAAGAGGAAGAAAGAGAAAGAGAGAGAGAGAGAGGAAAATACGGTACAAAGTGAGAAAAAAGTGATGCCGAAGGTGTGCGCGCTGGTGGTAATACCACCGGCGGCGGTTTAGGGGTGTGGTAGTCCGGCGAGAGAGAAACCGCGAGAGAGGAAGTGAGAGGTAAGGGTCACGCGCAAGGAGGAGCGCGCGCTGTAGTAGCACCGACTGCGGTGCAGCCGAGGGGACCGCACGGGGACTCAGGTAATGCATACTAGGTACACGGCGTAAAATTTAATCCAATGAATTAATTATAAACTATACGCCCGCGTCTCTCTCGCGCCCAGCCCCGGCAATTACCATGAATATGAAGCGCTCGCTCGCGCGATTTCTGCCGCGCTCTCGCGCACGAAGCGCGCGTTCCTCTCTTTTACCACCCCGCGCGTACGATAATATCGGTAATTTCATTCGTGCGAAAGGAGGAGAGAACGCCCGCGTTCGCGGTAATTCGCGAGGGGATGCACGAGCGGGAAGTTTCCTCTCCGCGCGCTTCTCTCGTCCGCGGGGGTTTCCCTTGCGCGCGAGGTCTCTTGACGTACGAATAACGTTGCGCGTTCGTGGCTCGCTTGACTGTGAAATCCTGACTCGCAATTCGGAATTTCGAGCGATATAGGCCCGATGTGTTGATGCGAACTCAAGCGGAATAATTGAAGGCGTCGGATGAATGAGATGATAGCGCTCTATCAAATTTCGGCACGAAAGATTCGGTAAATTCGGCGAAGAATTTTCGGCGATCTATTTGAAAGATATATATTTTATATTTCACGTCAGGAAGAACAATCCAACGGGAAATGATTAATTGTTGTTGCTCGACATATTTTTTGCTATAAAATCTGTGACCAATCGTTTATAAATTAGTTTTTAACCATACTTTATCATACACAATTTTACATCGCTACCGCAAATCTATTTATATTGGTTGCGAGAAAAATGTACTCGATCGTAAATCGAGCTTTGTTGTCGACGATTATTTACAGTTCAGCCAAGAGCGCGTAGTTCCTGTTGAATTATATTCGTTGTTGAACGATAAGTGCTCGCCGCCGCACGCACTTCAAATATATTGCGCGATCTAGTTTTTTCACTAATTATTTTTTTCCCCCTCTATACCACCAAAACAACCGTAAAAACCGCAACTCCCGCCAGTATTTTTATACCGTGCGTTGTTTAATATCAACTCGCGCGTATCAAAATACGCGCGCGTGAACAATAAATTGCGCGCGGAGAAGTGCGGGACGAATACCGACTAGCAGTTTGAGAAAACGGTTTGTGTCGTATGCGAAATTGTTCGAGTGGTCGCGTAATTGGCGCCGGTTTCTATCTGGGAGAGCAAATCGCGGACGTATATGTATGTGCGTATATGTGTGGATGACGTGAATCTTTGCGCGCGTGTACGTGCGAATACGCATTTAGCGTGCGTGCATTCACGACAACAGGGCGCACGAAGACATTCTACGTACGTATTTGTTCGCGTATCTGAATGCATATTTACACACGGCTGTGCGCTCTCGGCACATACACGCGTTTATACACGCGTATGTGTTTCGGAGTGCGCGCGAAACTGCGCTACATACGTGAAAGCGTACGTATGTATGTGTATATTTGCATATATTTCCCGCGTGCATGCACGGCATAGCTTCCGGGGTTTACACGCGTGCATCGGCGTCGTGCACGCGAATGCGCGCACACATATCGTCACGCCGCAGTGACGCAGAGACGGTTGCTTTGCACCGGCGGCGGCGAGGCTTCACCGCCAGATATCCACATATAATTGCATCTTTCGGGCGCTACATGCGCCATGTCCTGAAAATCGCGTAAATCCGACGCGGCAATTCCAACGCGCGTCTAGCCGCGCGACATATGCCCGACTGATACTTATCTTTAACTATAGGAGGATAGATGCATCTCCGCGCTGCTTTCCCGCGAATAATATTAAGCACTCGAATAATCTCGTTATCCTTCGCGATTTGTTCTGCGATAGTCTCGGATATTTACTGAATATTAGAACGTTAATGTTAACTAGAAATGAAAAACTTTGATATTGTAAGTTAATGACGAATTTAATACGAGATTGCGCGCGAAAAACTTCCAAGAATGTAATACGATAAGCGTATTTTATGTTTAATTTGAAATTGCTAATGGAGAGTACTTTTTATTGCGAGTAACAGCGTATTACGTTGTGAAAAATAAGAAGTGACGATCTACGATGTTCTCATAAGAGAATTAACGAGAATCTCTTGAAATATTTTTTTAAATAATGAAAATTTGCAAATGTAATTTTATTCTAATTAAATTCTGTGTCTACCTGCACATCCATGTACTGAACACGCAATCCGATTTCACCGATAACGCAACAGTGGCGAGTGCATTATCCTGGATAAAGAGAGAGAAAGAGAGAGAGAGAGAGAGAGAGAGAGAGAGAGACACGTTTTTGAAATTTAGTATTCCGACATTTTTTCGACACTTTTAAGATGCAGTCCGGCGATTAACATCAAAGAGCGGCTGTCGTGCGGTTTTGTAACTACGGAGCCATCTTTCTCCCGTGCTGCAAACGTGCAATTTAAAAGAACGCTCGTTTATGCGACGCTTTGAAGAAAGAACCGTCCCCGTGGCGCGCAGGCCGAGCTCGCACACGTTAGACCTTGTACCCGTGAGAAAAGCAAATTTCAACATAAAATTGCCCTCGACATGACCCGCCGCTCGTTACCAAAGTGCTTTGAGCTGTTCGCGCCGGGCACAGTAATTTTTCAGAAAATTAATTGGCGTAATCGCGGTTCATAAATCACAATTTTTGCAGCAAGAGTGAGAAAGAGAAAGAAAGTTTCTTTCAGCGAGAACGTTATATTCTAGTTTTCACCGCCTTGCGCGTTAAACGGAATGTTATTGCGCGCAAGTTATATTATTACAACGCGAGTTGTTTATTTTTTCTTCGCGAATCTAATCGTTTCGCAATTCAGAGTTCAACACGATTGAGTTATTATGGGGGATGCTATTATTTGAGATTCTATCGACTATACGCAAGACCTGTACTTGTCACGCAATTAAATTCACGCTGTAGTTTGCCATAAATTAACGCCGTCAAGTACGCCGCGTTGCATAGGATATATTCGTGAACGAGAAATATTTCTTGACTTATGCAAATAAAAGAAAACGTATTATTAAAACTCATATTTAATCCTCACACACACACACACATTTATTTATAATTTAGTTGCTCTAATAATTTTCTCTCATTATTTCTGTTCATTAAGATATCCAAAATGATGTAACTGTATACATTAGCAACACGTACGCATGTTACGTGAGATGACTGATTACGACATGGCCGTCGTTTATGCGAGAACGATGTAACTCGCATCCCCCCCCCACCCCGCGAGATGTGCACAGCTGCGTCCGAAATGAGCAGATTCTGAAAAGGATCGTAAACGCGTAAATCTTTGTTTTTTTTCATTTTATCTAAATGGAAGAAATTAAATAACATTTTTATATCCACTCTCGAGATATATCGATTAATTTAACACAACACAAAGTCAAAAATGAATCACGCGGCAAAACTGCAATGTGTGGGCGTAGATACAGGTTTGCGGCGATAAGAGTAACTGAGATAAAAAAATAATATAAAATAATATAAAATAATATATAAAATTGCGCAGCTGTGACTATTTTTGCAAAAGACAGTGCGCGATGCATTTTTAAAAATTAACACGCTTAGAGTACACAGTGAATTTAATCCAATCTGGCATTAGCTACCTGCGGATTTTATCTCTGACTTTACTCTGTGAGTTTTCCTTGCACAGATTATCTCTGCGAGCGTCGTACCTTCTTTCGACACAGCGGCTATTCTGAGACAGCGGCGACATAAAAAAAAAAAAACCTGTATTCGAAAGAACGTCGCGAATGAATGGAGGAGAATTAAAATTAACCGCGCTGAGGGCGATTTATTTCGGCACATTTCATAGTCGACACAAGAGATATCGGTGAATTTTCGATCCTCATTTAAAGCACATATATACATTTTGTAAGCTGTTTTTCGATGTGATTCACGCTACACGATTATACATTCCGAGATCGGATTTAATTTTGACTCTTTAAAGATTAAATCCCGCGTATTTGCAAAGCACGGTTCGCGACTATATCTGTATCGCAGTGACGATTCAAATAAAAGTTCGAAGACAACGCGTATACCTGATGCCACAAATGACATCTGCGGCTCCATTGTCTCTCCGCTATTTGCCTTTGGCGATATTGGGGATCCTCTCGCAGAAGATCTCGCAACGCAACGTTTCGTGATATTTATAATTTCCAACACGAGAGCTAATTTTGCCCGGTCACGTAGCAACGATGCCCATTGGCTGACGTTCCAGATTAAATGTGGCCGTCCCGTGCGCGGGAATATGGCATAATTGATAATGGAGTTAGCGTAATCTCGTATCTTCCAATTTGGTGTGCTACGAAGTGTACACGTTTTTTTTTAACTTTATTCCGAGAAGAGGAGTCGATAGTATCTCCGATTGAAAAATTAAATGAGCGGTAATTAAAATATCGCGCGCAAGTTACTCGTGTTTCGGAAGGGAGATATCGAGAGAAAGAGATGAAAAGAAAAAAAATGATGTCACAGCTCTGAAAAATATGCAGAAACGCGCAAACAATGCCATTCAAAATTCTTGTTTAGACTGCTGTGTGATAACATATCACACCTGTCACTGCACAGCGGCATGTTATCGTCGAGCGATATCACACGTTAATTTATCATATATTTGCGTCGCTACAACGCGTTCGTTGGAGTTTTCACGTCGAGATTTTAATGAATAGGAGCACGTACGCGTTCATTGAAACGTTAATGACTGCAACATGGGCCTTGTTAGAAAATTGGCCGTGCTATGTCGCTGCCGACGGTAATTACTTCGAAAATATCGGCCGCGAATGATGTTTCAGTCTGTCCGGTGGCCAAAACTATTTTTCGGCATGTTTTTCCGCTTGCTCTACGAACACGCGCTTACTGCGATTATACCCGCGTAATTGGTTTAACGATCGCGCGAGTTGATAGCGACGATGACGAACACCGATCCGACGCGCGCGCCCGTACCATGGGAACGTCATTAATTATTGCACTTTACTTTACACGCAGCGCGAAGCCTAGCAATGAATTTTGTTGACAATATCGCCGTTAATGGGAACATGTCGTTGTTGTGCACGCCGATATTTTGCTGCTATGTAACTATTATTAATATTACTCGTTATTGTGTGTCCGACGGGCGCGAATTCGCCGGCTGTGAATTCGCGGGATGCGCCTCAGTGTCCGCGCGAAACGTGATATCGATCCTACCGATTTAACGAGACTTCATTAGTCGAATTTTCAGACAACAAAGCGGCCGTCTCGTGGAGCTGCACGTGATCAGGTTGACGAGCGCGACCGCTCTCTCCGCGGTCGCCCGGAGCTATGGAATTTCTTGCGGCGCGAAATTTCAGTGCGACCCGGTAACGAACCGCCATTATCAAAATTGTTTCTATCGAATCAGCCCGGACGATATAATTAAGTCGGTAGGCACGCGTGCCGGAAATGGGATGGTCGTCAACGAACTTTGTGCGCCGCACACGCGAATAATGGATGGGGCTCTCGGCGCGTGGGTTTCACTAATGCGGGTCAACGTCAGCCGCTAATGCGGTGAAATCTATGAGTAAAATCAAAAAAAAAAAAAAAGACACGAGTTACCGATAAAAAAAAAATTTAATCTAAGTTTTATCAATTTTTTCCGAGCGCGTATAAAAGCAGCGAGCATACTCCAGTTACACTTCGTTAATGAAATACTTTTCGTCGATACATATTGTTTCTCTTTACGTCAGAAATATATATACATGTAAATGTGCTACATCTCTATTTTCGCGTCCCAGCGGACGCTGGCAAACAGATACTGTTCGCGCGTTGCATGAAAAATGCAAAACAACATTTTCCGCATCTCCGATATTTTTCATGCGGTCTGTATTATTTTGCGAAATAAAGTTAATCTATTCCGCACGTGTGCAGTGACCGTAACCTCAGGCTGTATTATCCTATCAAGCATCACGCGATATTCTATTCGGACTGTGTGTTGCGAGTTATTCGCTCAAAAATTGTGCGGTCGCGAATTGCAAAAGTTAGAGCGCGATGATTGTGCAGATAACGGTATTTGAAATATCTTCATCCGTAATAGCGAAGTGGGAAAATGAGAGAGTGGAGAGCGCGACGAAAACTTGAGCAAATAAGCCGAGCTTGTTCAGTTTCGTCAGCTCCGTGAATGCACGGCAGATATTGTCTATCGACTCCCCCGGGGACGACGGTACAGCGAGCTAACTTATACGTGTACGCCCGTGATTCGCGATGTCTTCGTCGGTGCATTCGACACATACATTTTCAGTAAACTGCAACGAATACCGCGCGGATTCCTCTTCTCTCGTGGGTATTCAAAAGTTCGCGCTGACGCAATCCTGCTTGTTAGTGATGTAACATATTTGCGCGAAAATACCATTATTTTCGCTAAATGCACAGCGTCGCATATTATACGAATTGATATGATTAATGTACTGAACAATAAAATATTTTTCCACAAATTTATTATTTATATTTATATAAATTTACTTGGATCACACACGTGATATAAATTTTTGTGGATAGATTGTTGACGCAATAATGTTAAAGTTAAATCAATTGTTCGGTCTTGCGTTAAGTGATGACGCTCGTTCGTACGAGCGAACATTCAAAGAGAGAAAGAGAGAGAGAGAGAAAGCTGTCGCGCGAAGCTAAAATAATTGTACATTGAAAATGCATAAAAGCGTGTTTCGTTTTTCGTTCACGAACGATCTCTAAATCAGCAGAATATATTGACAGCGCATGTTATATTTTCGTTGTAGGAGGGAAGAAGGGAGAAAGGGATAAAGCGATAGATTTTCAAATTGCAAAATACTGTAATACGAGATCCTCAATAATATCGGGTTATTTTATGTAGATATACGTTTGTTTAAATAAAAGAAAAAAGCGAACGAGGTGCGATATTAAAAAATTTTGCATTTTACCGATACATACGATTTAAACTCGGTGAATTATTTATTTGTGTTTGTCTAACGGAATATTTATCGTATCACGAGAAATATAGCGTGACTTTTCGGTCAAGTCAATGTGGATATGAGAAATAATGTATTAGTAGTACACAATTCTGGCGGTTTATCAATGGGAGAATTATATATACATATATCTTTTTTCCGAAAGCGTCTTTTCGATACGGGATCAAAATAATTTTTATTAACAGACAGATCTTTCAGAAGAATTGAGGAGAGATTTAACAAACGGTACACATTTCGCGTACATCAGCGAGACATTTACATATATATTAAAATACAAAAGTCGTGACTTAAAAGCGCATTTTACAAAATAACTTTCTTATCTGACTTCAGTGCCGTTTCATGAAAAGCACAGCGGACGCAATTCGAGCTTCTCCCAAAAGCGAAGGATAAACATCACGACTCGCTTTATTCCCACGGGCAGAAACAGTATTTTTCTTAACCGACTATACGAACGGCATGATTTCTCTTAGGAGTCTACTAAAAATTAGACTTTGTTTTGCTTATTCCCTAAATAAATGTTCCGGCGACAGAAGTCCAAAATAAATCCAAGTAAATGTTACTTATGTGTAAAAGATTAAATTCAACTCCCACATATTTATCTCTCTTTTTCTCTTTTTCTCAATTATTAACAAAATTTCTGCATGTAGCAATAATTTTGTGAAAATTCTCTCTGTCTCTCTCCTCTCTCTCTCTCTCTCTCTCTCACTGATTTTATACAATTTATTTTAAAAATAAATTTCTCTTCCCCTTTATACGAAAATACGGGAACTAAAAGTTTATCTCGCATTCCAATTCACTGAGAACCGCAAATGTGCGGTTTCCGATGAACGGAAAAAGAACGCGCTTAATCGCGCTAAAGCGCAATGACACAGTACGCCACTCCGCAGAAATTTTGCAGCGCCGCGTAATTTCGTACTGATTAGCGATCGCGTTTGGCGCGTTATCGCAGGGCACATACAACAGGGCACGAGCTTTCTCTCGTTTTTCCGATAGTCTCTGCTCCCGGTATCGGCCAATCCGCTAGTTCCCGCCGCGCTGGTTGGCACGAGTGTACGTGGAAGTTGTCGTGCGGATTCGTAAGTGCACTGTACGTAACGTTGGCAAATTTGCGGTTCTCGCACTCTCGAGCAAATCATCGAAAACGCTTCCGCCACGGTTCTCTACTTCTAGTAATTACTACCATCTGATCACACAAAACTCGAGCATTAACGTTATTCTCGAGAACGTAATTTTTGTCGCGAGCTAAAAACGACACTCGAGAAGATAAGTGCAAATGTATATCCGATATTATTTGCTAGATTAACTCGCCTCCCAAAAGGACTAATGGCGGATTCTGATAATTGCGCTGCGTTGGTCGCAAACGCTGCGTAACGCGGTTGATTATAATCACTGCAGCCGCGACGGTCATCGGCGATCGATCGTGCGCGTTGAATGAGGACGTCCAGTGGGTCGCGTCATTAGCGACTGATTTATTAACGGAAAACGCTTGCACGTAGCCGCGATTTAACCGCCGCGTAACAATGGAATCAGAGCGCCTGGAATCATGATTTTCTCTCGCTCTCCTTCTTCCTCATCTCTCTCTTTCGTTTCTCCGACTGCGTGTAACGGAAAATTCATTATGTTTCGCTAACTCGTAATCGCAAACATTATTTTTCATTCCTCGACGACGTCTCGGGACCCGACCGTAAGATTAATGTTCCCTCTCGACGGATTCGTCATTATCCCGCTACTCACGGCGACGGCCGTGTAATTGGCCGTGTCCGGCCGCCGTCTTCCCTCTTTGTTTCTTTTACATTTATTACGACGCCCCTGACCTCACGCGCGCTTCCGCGAATTAATGCTTTTCCTCACTGGGGGAGTTTTAATTGAAGAAGATCTGGAAAATTGGCGCCGCTCGACTTTCCAGCTTAGTCTCTGCGTTAGCGAGACGCAATTCTAATTTTGGCTTTTTTCTCTCAGCATCGTACAATCTATCCCTTGCACAGAACGCATCCGCGAGACGTGAATTAATTAAAAAAAAAAATAAAATAAAATAAAATAAACTCGTATAAGTTTACTTGTAAAATTATTACATCGCTTTATCAAAACATTTTTTTTCTTTATTATTATTACCACATCGTATCGTGAAACATCGTGGAGGGTATTGTTACGATCGATATGAAAAGAAGAGCAAACTGTGTCCGAACGAGCCGTCCACGCTCTCTCTTTTCATTCTTGGACTATATTTTCGTTTGCATAATGAGGCGCGAAAAAACCTATTCATTTTCGCGCGAATCTGTCGCGTCGGGAATTAATCGTTCGAAGACGCGATCGACCGTTTCGAGAAACGTAAAACGATGAGCAGAAAGAAGGCGGCGACGGTAGCCAGCGGCCGGCGGCGGTGCAACGTAACGAGCGAATTAATTGCCAAGAAAAATACCGACACGGTTTGCTTCGCAAATTAATGCAAAGCGTTATTAATGGTTTGCTTACTTGCGAAGCATGATCGCTCGAGCGGAAAGAATAACTGCGCCGCAATGAGCGGAAAAGAAATGCTCTTTTCGGGCCGCGTCAAACGAGAGCGGGATATCGCATTGCGCGAGTATAAATTACTTTCGCGCCGAGATTTATCGTCGGCCCGCGCCGAGTGATGCTCCCCGCACAGGCGGTAACGAGGAAGAAAGGCGCACCTCCCTCTGTTCCTTACGTAGAACCACCTTTTTCTCTCGCTACGTTCGAACCGGCGCTTCGCTGATTTCTCGCAGCCGCGCATCTACACTCTGGCTCCAATTTAAAGGCTGAATAACTCCAGACGCGAGATCGGAAGAGGGATCTCAACCCCCCGAGCGAGAAGCCGTCAATACGCGTCAAGATGAACGTCGACCCGAGTTTGCTTCCTCTGCTGTGTCTCCCCTTCTGGGAAGAGGAGAATCTTATTTTTGATTAACGCTAGAAAATTGAACGTTTGGAGAGCGAAAATTTTCGTTTTCTATTTTGATTTTTTAAACGTATGTATGAATGTTTTTTATATTACAAAAAAAAATCTCTGAGTGCTTAATTATGAAAGTATTTTCGTAGTTCTATGTGTGTCCTCAATTTTATTCCGACGACTATTTATTTTACAACGCAACAAAGTGAACAATTCTGACCAATAGTGGAAATCGTTTTTGCGGCGATGTGAGGAATGTTTTGAATTGTTTATTTAAAACACAGCGAAAAAATAACAAAAATGTTGAGCGCGGAAAAATTCAAGGTTTTGAATTGGATTTTATATTTTTTTATTACATTGTTTAACAACAAATAGTTAATGTAACGAAATCCATTGTATTAAAATTGACCTGTGTCTTTACTATCTTCCGACGGTGGATGTTATATAAAATTGATCGCGATCTTTCTGCAGCCTGAAGTCGAAATTCCCAAAGTCAAAGTTTAAGTCAGATCTAACGCGTAAACTAAACTCTCGGATTGAAAACAACGATTGGTCGAATCTAATATTACAGAAGATTTTAACTTTTTCTTTAAGTGACACGATCCTGCAATTATCTAAAATTGCAGTAATAATACAATTAATTAGTAATAGTTTACTTTAAAAGCAATTTTCCGCAACTTTCTGTTTGTCTCTCTCTTTCTCTCTCTACAGAATAAATTTGTAAAATTCTGAAAACGTGAATATTTGCGCCTCAATTTGAATGCTACTAAAATCCACGCGAGCTGTTTGTATTGCTCGGTAACTGCGGTACGTAATTTTTTTGGAATGGAAAAAATTCATTAACAAGTTTTTATATTGGATTCCGGTTTGAAAATCGCGTGCGCGGAAAATTATAGCGCAAAATGAGAGCAAGAGTTGCGAAAGAGAGAGAAAGAGAGAAAGAGAGAAAGAGAAAGCAGCGTGTATAATTCTCTGTGAGAAAATGAGAGACTGTCCGAGACAAACGCGCGCGACACTGCTACAATATCTCAAAAACTGGGATAATTTTCCGATATTTGGATTTTCCGTCGGGAAAATCTGTCGGTGTTGCGACGTTGCACGGCCGTTGGTTTTCTCGTTTTCCCCCGGAATCTTCAGGCGTTTTGCAATGAAGCGGAATCCGCCGGCGACGTTGCAAGCTTCTTAGCGCCGGCGGTGAAATAAATCGCGCGACAAGAAAGACGGCGAGAGAAAACGGACAAAGGGAAAGAAAGGAAGAAACCAACGGTTGACGTTGTCGCGAAATAATATATCTCGAATGTTGAAGGTTGCATAAATAGAAGTTGCCGGAGAGACCGAGTCACGACGGGTGCTTCAATTTATCAACGACTGCGCGCGCCGGAGTTTATTTCTCCCGACTGGCAAAAAAAAAAAAGAATAACCTATCTGCTTGCGCGTTAATGAAGTTTAAAACGATGATTCACGTTACCGTCTCTTTACCATGTTGCTTGCGATGGATTTATTGTCGTTTTCGTTATGTGTCGCGTTGTTTTCGCGCGTAAACAACATGGCACAGTTCCGCAGAAAAAGCGACGGCAATTGTGCGATTATACGGAAAGCACAACAGAAAATGTGTTTGACAAAAATCATCTACGTCTTCGATATGCGGCCTTACAACGTTCAAATTTCCATAAGCATCGTTTGATTTGTATTATCGTAGCAGCACCAGATAATACAAATGGCACAGATTTTTCTACGAGAAATCCACGTACTTCAACATATCGCGCGAGATGTTGGCTTTTCTATATTCCGACAGCTTCCCTGATATCGCCGATATTGCGAAATACGGTCTTAACGTGGTGGAAAGGAAACGAACGCGAAATCTTCTCGTTGCCTACTGACGTTCCGAGATGCTGTTCGTATCGACTTAAATCTGAAAGCGTACACGAGAAAAGATGCCCGACGTGTATTCGTCATTATGCATTAGCTGAGTTCCGCAAAAGCGTTGGAATATTGGAGCCAAGTTTTTTCTCTGAATAACAACTCGAGAGCTTGCGTAAGCTTTGCGAGAAAAGTTTAAACTAAAAGAATCAGAGACAAATGTTAAAATTAGATGAATATCGACATTAGCTGATTGAAAGTGTAGCTGTAATTTAAATTTTAGGATATTCAAGCGCGTAACGAATTGCATATCGCACATTTCGATCGTATAAAACTTCTTAATATAGTAGATGTTGATGTAATTTTGATGTGGCAAACTTCTGAGAATCTTTGAAAACCATGTTAGTCAGAAGTCATAAGTTAAACAGGCAACTTGGTCTCGATGCATTGGTAACTTAACTCAAACGCGCGATATTTCGGTTTCATTAAATTTAATTCGCTTTTGCGGATCATAATTTTCAATATTTTACGATCTAATGCGTCTGCGCAAGATGCACATATATCCTTTCCTCTTTCCTCTTTAATTCCCTTATTATGCGGTGATAATCATCGAACGCTCGAGCCAGTTCAGCGACTCTGTCAAGGATTGGAAATCCTCCGATTTCGGACTAGCCCCCGATTCCTGCGAGACCGATATAACCACGTAATGTGACTTAAATGTAAAAGAAAATACGTTCGCAGATGCTGAGGTAGGCGAATCTCTCGCCGTTTTCCCGTGGAAACTCTCCTCCGTCCCACCCGGGTCGCTTCGTGTTTATCGGACACGCGACCGAAGGCTCGTGTATCTCGGACATCAAACGGGGATTTCAAATGACAACGACATTCCGTATTTAAAGGCTTTTCCCCGAGCTTCTTTACGCGCGTATCTCGATAGCGCTTTCTCAAAAAAAAACAAAAAACGCGCGCGACATGTACAGGTTAAGGATCAAGAAAAACGCTATCTCCGATTGAGTTCCGAAGATACGATGCGATAAAGAAAAGAAGAAAGCGCTAGAATATATCTCAATAACTTTGGACTGCTATTGATGATAAACTTTGTAAGATAACATTCTGTCGCACTCTTTTAGAAATATTCTTCAAACTTAGAAAAAGTAAACAATGTCTTATTTTTGTAATAACAAAATAGCACTGATTAACTGATCATTTAGTATTATTGTCCCAGTCACGCAAAACAAACACGATGTATCGAGATCTCGTAATCACTTCCTAAGTGATCGATATAAATCGTTACCTGCGATTTCTTGTCTCAAATTTTCCGACAAGGATGCGAGAGACGGTTCCAAGAACTAACTTACGGCGAAAGTTTGCGCGGCCAAGACGAAAGTATCCTTCACCGCACCGCGGTTTATCTGTCGGTTTCGATGTAGTGTTTTTCTTGATCGATTCCATCCGTGCTACTGACAGCTGCGACCGTCCGTACGACGTACCTTTAAAATAACTATACGAATACACAAAAGTCTGATAAATGTAATAAAATTGTAGTTTGACTGTGTAAAAAACATTTGTCTTGCAAATACACATTGGTATGGTAGAAATATTCGTCGACAAAATAGAGGACGAATATAAAACTTTTATATTCGCGCAAATTCGAATTTCTCTTTGTACGTATATGCAGATACATATAAAACGCGTGCGCTGGCCTTAAGCAAATGTTAAATTAACGCTCCGTGCACGGTGGAAGTTAATGATGTAACGTGTAAATAATGTTCAAAGGTTAATTGACGCGGCTGATGACGCGGCATAAGGGATGCTTATTATGCGGCAATTAAATGTACGTGTTTTGCGCAAATTTGTACGGGTAATTACAATCTGCACTTATTCCGAAGCGCTTCAGCTTCGGAGCTGTCAAAATAAATAACAACACTCGGCTAACAGAATTCTACTGCATGCGAACGGAACTTCGCAATCTGAAAGCGATTGTATCGCGTATAACGTTATTTTCATGTCAGCGTTTTCATGTTTTCCACGGCTTTTTCACATAATTACTAGATGCAAAAAGTTGGTTGCAGTATCATCAGCACTATTTCTGCGATGCGAGAAAATTCCGTTCGGAAACGTTGCTTACCATTTGATATCGATAATTTATAAACCAGGCAAATGTATTAATTCGGTATCGTATTCGCACACGCGCGTTGAAGCTATCGCAACGTTTGACGTACGATAAATTTAATTATCGCGGCATGTATTCACGTAATCGCGTTTGTTATCGTATAAAATCGAAACGATTGTTAAGCGACATTCGCCAAGTGTCGGGCCATGTACGGAATGCAATTAAGTTCGCGTAATAGTTATTATTATGTAATCGAATCTGCGTCTGTGCTGCGATCGGAAAATGAAATCGAAGCGAGTGGAATTTTGATCGCGATGGTAACCATGCCAGTTTTGCGCTTCCAATAAGGTTTCACAGATTTTATAAAATTTTTTCTCTAAAAAAAATTGACGCGCAAAGTTGATAATTGTTTCTGAATCGAGCAATAAAATCATCGAACTATTTTTTTTCGCTCCTTTTTCGTACCGAATTCACATTTATAGTCGTTTTATGTCGGAGAGATAAATCTATTTTTACGATTGCGCGCTATATTTGTGTATGAATATCGTCAAATGTTTACATTTCGCGTATATACAAAAATATAAAACAAAAAATTAAAAAAGCTACTCATTTTCTTTCTCCTAATATCGTCGTCTAATTTTACATAAACATAAGTATTAAAAACTCGAGAATAATATATTTAAAAAAAAATTACAATAATTCTATTCGATGTACATGTGATACTGCAAAAAATTTTATACTTTAATTTATATATTATATTTCACAAAATAGTATTCTCTCCAACATTATAGCAATAATAGTTTTATTAATAATTCTGTGCTATGTGCTTTCATTTTAAATATAAGTATGTTCGTGCTTATATAATTATGTGAAAAAAAAATTTTCTGTCTCAACTTCGATAATAATGAAATTTAAAAATTAGTAATTAGCGTCCTTGGCCAGCTTTATAGTATAATTAACGACCAAATATAGTAACAATAAGTTTTTATAACAACTACATAATATACTCATTACTCAAGAGTAGATGTTTCTTTGATACCGGAAATGATTAAATTCATGATACAATCATGAAATGTGTGTGTGTGTGTGTGTGTGCGCGCGCGCGACATACTTTTCGAATGATTCGCGAGTGATACGACATGTCAAACATCTAGCACCACATCGTACAAACGAATCGCAATTAGATAAACCAGGCGAGTACGCGACCCGCGTAGAAACTCACTTAATTGCTTGAAATAGCCAAATACCTGGATGCATTTCGGCGATGTATCGCCGGTGGAGGTCAGTCCGGTTGCCAGGTCGTGCTATTTCACGAGAGATAATTAATGGTGACTTTGGGCTAATAGCAGAGTAACACGATCACGTGGCACAGTTACAACGCAGATGGCCATTACTAGATTTAAGACTGCGGATTAAGGCAGCCTGCCGATACGGCTTGCGGGTGTTTTCAGGAAACGAGGAGCAAATCATCTCGCATGCGCCGCTCGATAATCCTCAGCGTCAAAACCGCTCTACCTCTTCGGTGAATTTTCCCTCGCCGATTTATCTTCTTAAAGTCTACAAGATCTATAACGATGTTAAACTTCTACAAGTTTCTCGGCAATACTTTACGCAAAATAAATGCAATTTGTACGTTCCGGCTTTTGACAAGACTGTCGATGACACTTGGCGTTTTCGTTTCACACAAAAAAACGAGAATGACGAGCAAGTAGAACGCAACAATATTTTCTCGACGAGAAAACGCATTATAATCGACCGGCTGTTTCGTATTCTCGCCCATAATTCAGAGCTTATCGCGAAGAAGTTGAAAAACAGATACCATTTTATATGTTAAGTGGCCGGGACGCGCTGCATCTCGGGATATGCATCTTCGGGGTAAGCTCCTTTCCGTGTACCGCGGAACATAACCCGAGGACATTGCTGCTCTCTCTCTTTCTCTTTCTCTTTCTCTTTTTAGAGTGCTCCAGAAAATGGTCGAACATACCGGGCGACTCTTTTTTTCTGCTCGCTCTAAGGCATCCTTGAAGAAGTAATCCTGGCAATTTCTCAAAATACACCAATCTTTTTCTCCCTCCCTCTAAGTTTCTCTCTCTCTCTCTTTCTCTCTTAGCATCATGTAGTCGCACGAAAAGGGAGTACCTTTCCGCGCCGTTACATGGAATATTAATCTACAAGCTCACAGTGACCCACCTTGCCACTGTAAATGAATGATACTTTTATGCGCAGTTCCTTCTTCCGAGAGCAATCACGGATGCCCTTCTGCACGCGTCATTTCATTCTTTTGAGAGAAACACAGTAATCCTAGAAATAAATGACTAAAATTTCTCAAGGCGCTGACGTCTTTGCAGTGTTTCCCAAAATCGCATACTTTTCTCATAACAAGACAGTTAATCTTAATTAAATTCTTTTTCATAAAAAAATGTATTTTGTATATGTAAAAAAAATTTGAATTGGGACAGCTTATATATAACGGGATGTTTAAAGAGAACAGCTATATATTTTAAGAACGTAATAATATACGCGCGCTCGCGCGCTCATGCAAAAAGTCTTGCGGGGCCGAGTTTTAGAACATACTACACGTGGCGCAAAATTACCGAGTCATTCGCGGAATAACCGCGCGTATCTAAAACTTTCATTTCCGTGTGATTTATACTCGGAATTACCCCTTTGCGGCCAGCCAGTTTCCTCTGACTTGTAGCTATGCCAAGGCGACCGATCGCGCGCGAATAACTCCGGTTCACCCGGGCGTGAAATTAATTTTAATTGTTCGTTAATTAGTTCTTAGTAGAACTATGCCGCTACATTTGGAAACTCGCGCTGCGCCGCGATTCGGTCTCCCTCGTCAGGCAAACCGAAACATTAATTTACCGTTTCATGTTCGCTCGCCTCCTTCCGCACATACGTAATGGCATTAATTAAGACGCCTTTGCGAATCTGCGTGACTGACTGAAGCAAGGCGACGCGTGTGACAGTTTCGTTGGTCGATTTCTGTAATACAATAATACAGAGAAATCTAATTATCGCGCGTGTACGTGCGACATATAAGCCCCTTGGGATGTCGGAGACACGTCTCGTAATGCAAGTTCAATGAAACAATTTGATTTTTCTGAATTGCAATATCTGAAGTTTTGCATCACTCGCGAGAGTGGTATTCCGCAAAAAAATTAGGATAAAGAATATTGAAACACGCAGTCAATAAAGAACAATTTCCTTTGTTTGAAGTGAAGTTTGATAATTAACCGTCGCACACACGGAAAAGATTTTGTTGCGATTACGGACTTAGATTGATGTGTAATGACTTAAGAGCACGGCACGTCACAAGTTAAGACACGCGTGTGTCGTCGTAGTCGATTATATCATCCGCTGCTCTAACGTATCGCAAGTTCTCGGCAGAAGTTTGTTGGCGCGCAATTCGGGTCAATCACGGCAGGAGATGCAGCGGGGTCAAAGGGAGGCGTTGATGCGAGGTCGAAATCAAATTCCGCTTCGTGCGGACTCGGTGTGATGCCGGTTTTATCGCTCGACCAATTATACGGACTGTCACACCTCCGTCGCATTAAATTTTAATGATGGATCGGTTGACCAATTTGAGGTCAACCTCTCCTTAATTAAAGCAGCTAAGATTCAATTTAAACGATCGCATATTAGAGGAAAAAATCATTCTCGTTAAAAAGACTTACAAATCTAATTACTCAACTTCGATGCGAATTTCAATGTGTGTGTTATTTACGTGTGATTGTTTGTTATACAACGACGCAACCGCATGCAAATATTATATTAGATATAATTATTGTTATTGGAATCAATATTTGATGGTCGCCTGATTAATTTTGTTGATCGGCAGCTAGTGATTACCATGCGCGTTTGCGATTGGTGACGGAATGTATGCCATGCAAACAGAAGCAGCGTCTTAATCAGACGATTGTCGATTGCACGTGATCTGACATGCGTTTACTCTAGACTGTACTAAATAAATTCCACACATATGTAAACTTCAAGTTTGTTGCGTAATTCCCGCAAGATGAACGCACGCATAAAGACAGAGAATTAAATATGAATATAATAAGAAAATCCAAGTTTTTTATAATATTCTAACGTTTCACTTGCCGCGTATAAAAATAAAATAAAATAAACAAATTTCCAATTCTCTTACATTTTTCTTTTAAGAATTCAAGCGCGTTGGATTCTCGCACAAGTTCGGGATTCAAATAAGCCGAGAGTTTTTTTGTAACTTCTCGTTTCTGATTCGAGGCGGAAACGAAGAAATGGCCTCTAAAATAATGTGGCCTCTGCAGCGACAGCCGTGATTTTCCTTATATAAACGGTCGAAACGCAATCCTTAGCATTTAACAGTCGGTCGCTGGCTGCGGCGACAACTATTTACGTATCGAGTGCTGTGCAAGCAACGATCCGCCTCGTCTTCCCGCCTGCGTTCCGCTGTATATTCCTCTGCTCCCGTCCCTGTTCCCCTCACGTTCGTTGGTTTTCGCACACTGTTAACATTCGATTCGCCACTAGCGGGAATTAAATATTCATGAGCTCTCTACACAAACGCCGTCGCGCGGAACGCTACAACGCGTCCTCGAAACCCTCAAGAGATTTCGAAAGTTTTATTGCTTTGGCCCGACCCGCGAAACACTTTCGAGCGTTACGCTTCGAACGGAATCCAGAGACGAATGCGGCAGCGTAGTCTTCGCTATTGGACTTTGGTGCTTTCGTCGAGAAACTCGAACTTTCGTGTTTTATTATGTATTCGCGCGGTAGCGTATTAGCACCTGCTCGGCAACCGGATCGTGTAATCAGCAAATTTCTTTCTAGCACTTCTTACTTGCGCATCAAAGGAAAAAAGGCGGAAAAACTGGAATTTTATTTCTTAAAAAAAAAAAAAAAAAAATTATAATCAACGTCTCGAGGATATTTATTTACACACAAATTTAATGAGAAAGATATTGCAAAAGAATATATAAAGAGAATTTCTCTTGAAAGCGACTTCATATGTGTGTGAGTTTCCATCAGAAATCTCTCCCTCAGAATATCTTTCGGAAGAATTTCGAAGAGAGAAAGAGAGAAAAAGAAAAAAGAGAAGAGAGAGAGAGAGAGAGAATTATAACTTGAAGTCACAGAATCAGCAAGCTTGTACCAGACACATGGGAGTTTTAAACTTGCATAGTTTTCGATTTTTTTCTTTTTTATGCTTTTTTTTTATCACACTTTCTGTAACGCACACATTTGCTCCTTCGCGGTTATACCATACTTTCCGTTCGTCGTAATTCCGTCGGGCGATGTAACGAGTTGCTTCATCCCGGGGCTGAAAATGCAATTTTCTATTTATACAGCTACCTTCTGCCGCTTCTTTCCTCGCGAGAACTTCCGATGAGTTTTTCTCGTGCAACTTCGCAAATACCTCGCAATCAAATTAAAATTGCTTTTTAATCGCGATATATTAAACGGCACGATAGTATATAACCGTGCGCGGTGTGCGAGTTCTTCCCGGTATATCTCTCGCAAAACAAAAAATGAAATAAATATTGATAGATAAATAGCGATCTTGGGGTGAGAGAAATATATCTGCGGTGTGTAGCGCGGTGTGAAGCTCCGCGCGCCAATTAAATTCCGCTCGATAAATTTATCACCGAGCCGGAAAACGTTTAACGTTTTTGTATTCGCAATCGCGACTAATTTCCATGACCACTCAGCTCGATACGTCTCATCAAAGCGCTTAAATCTCAATACGTAATGCGCATCAAATGGCGGATCATCCGTTTGGCCGAGATCAAAGCCGTCACCTTTCGTTTCGCGCGTATAAGCGACTTTGTGAA